>JAHKKF010494256.1:0-35872 GCA_019740295.1 Labeo calbasu | reverse complement strand
CCTTATAATATGTTATACCATGCAAAGTTTTTCCACAACTTGGCACTATATAGTGTCTTGTTGTCTTTCGGAGCCATCTTTATTGTTTGTTTTCTGTGTAGACCTGCATTTGCCTCTCTTATTATTTACACTACATGCATGAATACGGTGGGCGGGGCTAAACAGGCAGTGATGTTGAAGCAGGCGTTAATCTTCTTCTGTGGAGACGGTGTTTAGCCACACTATTACGTCATAAAGTGGCACATTCCACAACCATAGTTTTGGCAGATTGGCTTCAGTATAAGCTGTTTTTAGACTGACAAGAAAGTTCTGAAGAGTTCTGAAACTTACAGAATGTTTTTTATAGTACAGTGACCTCTTTGTGTCAAAAGATCAAGGGAATTTTGATTCCTTAGTTCATGAACCCTTTAATGTGGTTATATGTTTAAATTTATTCCTGTTATGGCAAAGCTAATTTTTTAGCTGCCACTTAACTCGGCAGTGTCACATGATCCTTCAGAAATCATTGTAATGTGCTCATTTGATACTCAAGAAACATTTCTTATCATTATCAGTGTTGAAAACAATTGTGCCACTTAGTATTTCGATGTTTGTATTTTATGTGGAAAATGTGAACTTTCAAATGAAAGGTTGTTTACTTCATTTCACATCTTTATTTTGTGACAGGAATAAAAGAAGGACAGTGTGTTCATGGATTGTTCCTGGACCTCATGTTCCGTAATGCTTAAGTTCACTTCAAAACAAAGATTCAAATCTTTGTTTGAAAGACCAGCACTGGATGAGTCATTCTCTACTCTCAAAACCAATTCGTATTTCTTAGTTGTCAGTGGCCATTTTGTGAACCTCTTACAGTTAAGAAGGTAAACATTTAACGCCACAACTACTGTTGATATTGTCAGAGACAGATGTCTTTGTTTGTTCGTAGAGTAAACAGACCTCGTATTAATGGACGAATGCGCTCTCACAAACCCGTTAAGAGCCCTCATGTCTTGTTGCAAGCCACTTTTCTAGCCCCAGTTTGGGTGCCTGTCATCTCGATAAGGATCTGAGCAGTCCAATCACACAGACTTCAAGAAGTCGTGAGAGAAAAAGCTTCGCCAAAATAGGGCAAATAACAGTCATTTGCATGGATAATAGACTTTTCTGAACCCCCCCACCTCCCCCCTCACACACACACACTCTTTTCATTTTATTCAATAAATAACCAAGTGGCTTGTGTTGCTAGGCAACCGCGACACAAGTACCCATTGCGTTGTTTTAACACAATGTCAATGCCAGGCACAGGGCCCACTCTATCTTGTGGGTATTGGAGGCTTGCTAAAGAATTTGCATGCAGCACATCTCACCTGGTATATCGCTCTGTTAAATTTGAGACCTTGAAGATGTCAGTCACTTTTGTAATGTAACAAAAACTGTGATCGGCATACGGCGTTTCAAAACAGATCTCTTTAAAGTAGATGAGACGAAATTGGTGTGCGAAATGATTTGTGTACAAAAAAGCCAACAATATGAGACTACAATGTAAGGTACCACAGAGACATTTATGTAGCATACAAAAGATGATGTATCAGTAATCTGATGTCAAATTGAGGGTGTTGGTATTAATACAAAGCTTTCGATTACCTTTCTGTCTTTTGTGTTTTACTCCACAGTGGCTGGAGAGACTGGCGCTTTCTCAAACCTGCGTCCTTGAAGCCCAAGAATGGCCAGTTCACACGCCGTTCCGCCTCCTAAAGCGAACCTGACGTCTAATCAACACCTGCAACCTCCACACCCAGCCGTGTGTCCAAGTGAGACTTCTAAAGTCGTGCCAAGCTCACACTCGCAGCAAGAGTTGAGGGAAAGGAGGGACTTTAATCAAAGCTCCACAAACATGAAATTATTTTTTCCTCCCCAAGCATTTTATAACCTGGGCAGCGCTGTCCGGCCCTCGTGTCTCTTTGAATTGTAAGATAGCTTTTTTCTCTAGTCGGCCGGAGAGCAATTGTGCCCCTCAACACTAGCTTACAATGTGTATCTAGAGAGCCTTCACCTTATATTAGATTTGCCTTCACATTCTACAAAGATGTGGGAGTACTGCAGTGGCCGTTTCAGCTTTAGACAATAAATGCCCCATGAAATACATACAGATCCTCAGTAATGACTGCCATCCATCTTGGCTCGCATTTCAATGGCTTGTGCATTTACTGGGGCCTTTGTGTCTTCTTATTGTTACCCCGGCTGATTCAGTCAGAACGATTTGAGCACTTGATGCTCGGTCCGTCTGCCTTTAGAATCTGCCTTAGAATACAGAGACTTTCGATCTCATTTTCAATAGCGTACCTCTGATATCTTTGTGCACGCAAGATGCCACGATAACCTCAAAGTCATTATTCATGCGGAAAAAAGCATTTGGATTGCAGCGGTACCAATTGCGCTAGTGGTGTGAGAGCACAGCACAGCCAAAGGCTGTCTGATTTCATGCCATGCACACTATTCAACAGTGGTTTTATTTCAGATATTACCAAGAATTTTCATTAACAAATTAGGCCTGCGTATCAACAGCCTCTTTTCCAGACAGGTCCCTGAGCTCAGCTCTGCTGCACTCCTGCATTCTCATTATACTGCTGGGCCATACTAATTACAATCAATCTGAGGTGACTACGTATGACCTTCGGAGCGGTGAGGAATTCACGACTGTGAGATTTACGGATGTTGCGACCCACGGCGCGGGTTCAGGTAAAACACCGCCGTCGTATTATAGAGTTTGTGCCACTATTATTTAGATTCAGTACAGTGTGAAATACTCTAGCTTTTCCTGCCTTATCTCAGCTTTATGCCAGCTTTATTAAGCATTAGGATGAACATGTGCGCCTGGCAATCCGTTTAGCCCTTGCCGATTAGTTTGCTTAATTTTTTTCTTTTCTTTTACTAAGGTGAGTGCGTGGGAGGCCATTCGGGAAGCGGGTCCCTAATCAGGTTTTACCTTTATCTTCCCAGTGAACTCTGATATTAGAAGTGTTCAGGCTGGCAGATAGCGTCGGGCAACATAGTATGGAATTGGTTGGAGATTTGAGACGTGACCGTACTGAGAGATTTCCACATCCTCCAGCGTCCTGTATTTATGGTGAAAGAAATTACAGGAATTATTGAGTTGCATTCAAATGAGCGATTCAGTTCAGTCGCGGCTTACTTGGAAAAGAGGTTGTGTTAAATTTTCCCTTTTAGAAAGATTTTGTGAAAATGATTAATAACGAGTATCATTTAGTGGAGTGACAGTGTTATATGTGATGATAGATTAATCTTTTCATATGTGTAGGGGGAAAGAAACAAAACATATTAACTGAGCGTTGCCAGAGCGGCTGAATGAGTAAGCAAGGTGGTTTGACTTATTTGACTTATTGAATTTTTGTATGCACAAATAGTCATTTTAAAGCGATTATGAAAATGTATGCCTTGAAGGACGCTTTTTGACATAAATATTTCCATCCCCCGCCACAAAGCGAAAGGCAAGAAATTATTCATCGCTTCAAAAAGTAAACAAGGGCTACATCTTGATGTTGCTCATGCTTGAGGAATTTATCCAGTGTTCTGTGGCTTCCTGCATTACGTAAATAACATACTAAAACCAAAGCATTCAATAATGCAGGTGGTAGACCCTTCCTCTCAATTATTCATTTCAATTGTTCCTCTCTGTACGAGGTGTGGGTGAAGCCTTTAAAGATTTATTTTCTCAGAACTCTGGAAAAAATAATATAATTTGTACGTGTTTTGATAGACCCAACATAATAACTTTTTTATTTGTTTACGCGGTATCGCTGGAAATCAAAGGAAATATGTAGATTCGCTACCAGGAAAATTGTTTATTATTTTTGAACCCAAGTCTCACAGGTATGAGGTACAGAACAGATAAACACATTCCTTTATTGATATATTCATTGCTTCTGTATTTTTCCCCACCGTAGAGCACGAGGCAGTGGCATTAGTTTTGTTAGACAAGATTTACAGTGAAGTAACTATATTTAGGAGAAACTTGGTCAGATTGCTTTGCCTTAGTGAATGCAGTAATGTATCTGTGGAATTGATGTTGTGCTGTAGGTTATACTGATTAAATAGGCTGTGACGGGATTCAGCCACAGTTTTATTCTCGTTCTTTTGAATTTCATGGTTTTAAGATTCAAAGCATTTCAATCTACCGTGTGTTTCCCAAAGTCAAAGAGCATAGCATCACACATTTAGGCAACAATTCGCTCTCAGAATGTAATGCCTTCATTTACATTCTAACGGTAGTGCATTTATTTAACAAACGGCACAAAACAATTAACATTCCTGCATATTTGCTCAACATATGGTTTAAACAGTCAGTCATTAATGGAAATAGTCTAAATATAACCTTTTAATAAGAGTCACATGTTCCAGTCAGAGTGTGTTTTGATCTGTCATATGGAAAAAAACATAAGTTTTGCTTACCTGTTCTGCACAGAATTGTGTTCAAGTGCAATATGGCGCCATCAAAAGAGATTTCAAAGGTCTTCAGAATAAGATTAGTGGAGGCTAAGATGAGAATGGATTACAAAAGGATTCTGAAGACTTGAGCTTCCATCTGGCCACATAGATAGGAAAATAGAAATACATAGGACTGCTGCTACTTTCCCTGAGAGTGGGCGTCTGGAAACGATCAGTTCAAGGGCATGACATAGAATCAGGCAAGACACAAAGAACGCTACGTAAAAACTGCCGCTGGCTGCTCTAGTGCTTAATAACATCGTGTTCACCTATGATTTATCATTCTACTATTGGAAGTTCACTACAGTGTTGTTTGGATGGGTTGCCATGGAGGAAACTACTACTCTCCAAAAAAATTACTGTTGACTCATGCTGGCCAAAGATCACTGACAGCAGTGTTGGAGCAATGAAATAAGAGGCAGCTTTCTGGTGAATGTTTGCAGTGTTTGAAAAAAAGGCATGACAGGCATTCAAAACCAATTAAGGTTCACTGAGATTTGCCATCAGTAACATTCATTTTAATTTGTTCATTTAAGTTTTAGTTCTATAAAAACTTAACTTATCTAAAATTAAAAAAAAATATGCTTTAGTGGTTTAATTGTAGGGGTCATATTGAGGGTTTTGTACAATAAAAACATGATGTTTTATCACTCAGCTTATCACTTTACAATCTAAAAATAGTATACAATTGTTAAGAAGCAGTCACAGAAAGTTGTTTAATACAAAAAATGTTCTAGTGTTTAGGAATAACAATATAGGTCAGTGTGCTGTTCCTGACTTTGTGTAGCACCTGCTGCTCTGCAAAAGCAATTGTCCCATTTTTGACCAAGTTTCTTTAAATCTTTGTTTAGCCAGAAAAAGAACAAATAGATACTGTGAGAACATTTGTAATGTGCAGCATTCCAGTGTATGAACTAATCAGTTCCCCTGTGAATTCTGCTTGTGCAATGTCAGTGATGTTTCTCATTCAAAACAGAAACATATTGACTATATATTCATATGAGTGACGTGAGACATATGTTTCTCCCTCAATTAGTGTTGTGATTTAAATTTCATAGCCTATTAAGGCACAGATTTGTGAGACAAGTACTAGATACAGTGCAATCAAGAAAAACAATCAAATCATTTATATAGAGAATATCAGCAAAGCAAAATGTGCAGACATAAAAAAAAAATTAGATTTCTGATCTACAATATATTTGCGTTAGTTTTATTCATAAGGGCATGTATTAATGTAAGTACACTGAAAAAAAAAACTTGTGGGATTAACTTAAAAATTAAATATTACTGTTACTGCTCTGTACAATCTACTTAAAAAGTAATTATTACATAATTATATATAATTTCACTTATATAACTAAGTAAAATCTACTTACCTAAGTTAACAAAGAAAGTAAGTAACTTTAGCTTGGCCAGTAAAAGTTTGAGTAGTTTTTACTTGGTCAAAGCTTGCTTGGCAATACTTTGATTTTACTTAATATAGCACCTAATTAAACTATGTTTTTAAAGTGTATGTTACTTAGAAACATCTAAGTAAATTATACAAAAGCTATCATGTACACACCATATCTATATAATCAGTAAAGTGGTGCTCATCCAAACACAGAGACTTCAATACCTGGTACACGATACACAATGACGGTAACATTCTGTGGTTCATTTTTGAGCATTAATGTGTCATTTTAAGTAGAAATTGAACTCCAGATGTAACAAAATATCAAGTTACTAATTCTAACAACAAAAACAATGATAAAACAATGAAAAAAAAAAAACAACCTTATTAATTATTCATGCCCCAGTGCATGATGGGAACCCCAGTATCAGAAAAGTTGAGTAGGTCTTAATTTTATAATGTTTATATTTACACTTTAACTTCTACAAACTTGAATTAAGTACCAATATAGAATTTACTTTGTATTTTTAGATTATTGCCTGAACTAACTTTTTCATGTAGAAATTACATTTGATTTTCAGTAGTATTTACTAAACCGTCGGATTATTTTTATCACAGAACTACTGCTCTTTGATTTGTTGATCTGTTTTAGCTGGAATATGAGGAATTTACATGATTGTGATATCTGATTATTACCAACAAAACACCTTGTGAACACTTTGTGTTTGAATGTACAAACTTGCTTTTTGCCTAATTTGTGGAGGACTTTTGCTTCTAGACATGTTCTAATTATTGTAATTTGTATTTACCTTTCCCTCTTGTGCCTTAAAGATCTTCTTTGCAGTGAAATATGTAACAACACTTATGGTTTCTATAAGGTTCAACATACTTTATTCTGCTCCATCTTTCAAAAACAACATCTTCGCTAAACCTACACATTGTGACGGAGATCACAAAACAGTCCTCGGAAATACGCAGAATTATGTTTATATACTGTACAGTAAATGAAAGCTGCTCATTTATAGGTGCATATTTAGGTCCCATTTTTTACTTTAATTGTTAGCGTTAAGCCAATAATAGCATCATAATTTTCTGATTATTTGGAATAATGGTGTCTATCCTACTTCCTCCTCATTACTCCACCACTATTGGGTGGTTTAAATGTGGTCAGTCATATATTAATGTATTCAGCTGCTTGCAATGAAGTTTGGAAAGAACCGTTTTTGCAACTTAGCTGAGCTGGGAAAGTCTTTTTCATTTCTAAAACTTTGATGATGTGTATGGTACATTGAGAGTTTTTCAGCTCCAAAAGATCAAGGAGAATTCAATTTTTCATTACAGGACCCTTTTTTATTTCTTGAACAGCTGAACGCATCAAAATGTTTCAGATTTTTCACCCTTCCTGCATTTAGTCAGCAACACAGTCCAGTCTTTCTAACGCTGCTTTTGGTTTCTGACTTCTTGTTGTCCTCTCCCTGTGGTATCATGACCTTTGGTGATTTCCTTCTTCCTGTTGTGATGCACCCAGCAGAGCATTACACTGAGACTGTTCACAGCTAAAGCACTGTCTGGCTGCGCCCCTTAACCTCCCCTCTCACACACACTTTGCTCCTCAGATGTCATTGTGCATAAAAGGATCCAGGCCTACTGCATGAGTTGCATTGGAAGCTCCAGTTATAGGCTGTCAGGCTCCACCCCTCCATCAGTTGCAGCAGTCGTCCCACATGAGGGCAGTGAGGGAAAGCGTCATTAATAGGGTAGAAAAAGACAGGATCAATAGGCCTCCTCAAAGGAATTCATTTTGAGACTGGATAGAGTCCATCTGTAGATTTTTTTTTTTCACCCACAAATTAGCTGAATAAAGTGCCTGTATCTTGTATGAGGGACTGTTGCCTCGACCGCCTGCTAGCTGAGCAGCATGAGATAGGCCTGCTGAATGGCATTATCAAATGGAAAATTATTGCTTGGAATAATCAGCTGCCGCTTTGATGACTGTGCATGAATTAAGGCAGACTGTTTTGAGCAAAGCGAAGTCCTCGTAGCATATCATAGTCGGTGGCACCGTGGAGATTCACCCGGCGGAGCTTCTGCTATGATTGATTGCTTTCAGACCACTTCACACTTTACCCTCTGACCCTTGAATGGTATTCTATTATTTTTCTTATTTCTCCTCTTGCCCTTTGTAGTGAACTCCAGGGATCTGCTCACATTGTTGCTCTGAGTCTGGTGCCTCAGCGTGTAATGAGTTTGATGTCTAAGAAAAGATATTCAAGTCAAGCACAGTCGTTCTTGTAGCGATGAGACAATGTTTGCTCTCCGCGATTTACATCCGTCTGTCTTTGCCCAGAGACACAAGCATCCTCCTACTTAGATAACAGATTCCTTTATCAACTGAACCCAATTAAAAAACTGAAATAACGAGGAATTCATTTGATATCGCTGATCCTTATCGTCGCCATGTGCGCACAAGCGATTAAAGATGAATGGCATCTCTATCGTCATCTTTCTATTTCTAAATCTACATTTTTAGTTGATAGACAGGAAACCATATGCAGGTGTGTATGGAAGTCACATTGTGACTTCTTTCAAAACTGTTTTATAAGCGATTGTTCGTATGAACTGTTAATCCAGAATGACAGAAAAGTACAAGAGTGTATTTGTTTTCCCTTTAGGGTCAGTAAATAATTAGAAATTAAATCCTGGGACTTAAAGGGATAAATCCCCCAAAATAAAAATATCATCATTTACTCTTTCTTTCTTTTACAGAAGATATGAAGATATGTCGAAGATGTTAGTAAATTACCATAATGCTGGTAATATGGTAAGAATGCTGGTGTTCCACAGAAGAAAGGTGGATGAGGAGGGTAAAGAGAGTAAAAAATGCCAGAAATTTTTGGATGAATTATACCTTAAAGGTATAGTTCACCCCAAAATGAAATGTAGCCAATTATTTACTCACCCTCCAGGCATCCTAGGTGTATATGACTTCCTTCTTTCAGACGATTTCAATCAGAGTTATATTAAAAAATTACCCTGGCACTTCCAAGCTTACGAATGGCATAGACAGGCGTTTATCTTTATCAGTCCAAAAAAAAGTCCAATAAAGTGCATCCATCCATTATAAAAGTGCCTAAAGCGGCTCCAGGGGGTAAATAATATAAATAAATAATAAATTTTGTAAAAAAAAAATACCCATATTTAAAACGTACGAATAACTTTAATCTACTGTAGCTTGCGCCGACTGGTCGTACATGGAAGCAGCTCTGGGTGGATGATGTAAGATGGCAGCATTTCCTAACACAGCACTGGTCTCGAATTAGAAGTTCAAAACGAGGATTTGTAAAGAAAAAAGGAATGAGGATTACCTTTCGTTTTCCTTTGCTAAAGTAAGGAAACTTTGCTTCTCTTGCTCCTTTAAACAAACGTTGGTTTGTGTCAGACTCTTCGGCGCATGCTCAACGCCAATGTCCTATGTCATCTGCCTGGAGCTGCTTCCGTGAACGACCAGTCGGGGCAAACTAGATTAAAGTGATTCTTACGTTTTAAATATGGATATTTTTCTTACAAAAATGCATTGATTTGCTACAGGAGGCCTTTATTCATCCCCCAGTGCCGTGTGAGGCATTTTTATTATTTTTTTATTATGGATGGATGCACTTCATTGGACTTGTTTTGGATTGATGAAGAGAAACACCCATCTATGTCATTCTAAAGCTTGGAATTGCCAGGATAATTTTTAGTATAATGTCAATTGGATTCATCTGAAAGAAGGAAGTCATATACACCATGGATACCTGGAGGGTAAGTAAATAAGGGGCTAATTTATATTTTTGTGTAAACTAACCCTTTAAATTAGAATTAATTCACTCTATAATTAAAATTTCCTGATAATTTATTCACCCCATGTCATCCAAGATATTCATGTCTTTCTGTCTTAAGTCAAAAAGAAATGAAAGTTTTTGAGGAAAACATTTCAGGATTTTTCTCCATATAGTGGACTTGAATGGGGATCAGCAGGTTGATCCCAGGCAAGGAATAAGGATCTTGATAGCGAAACGATCTTTAATTTCTTAAAAATATAAAAATGTATATTCGTTTTAACCACAAATGCTTGCCTTGCATCAACCCAACTTCACCTTCAGCCAGCTGGTCCCCATTGAAGTCCACTATATGGAGAAAAGTCCTGGGATTTTTTTCTCAAAAACATTAATTTCTTTTTGGCTGAAGAAAGAAAGACATGAACATCTTTGATGACATGAGGTGAGTAAATTACCAGGGAATTTTGGAGTGAACTAATTCTTTGTCTGTGAAGACTAAGACTTCTTTTATAATCTACAGTGAAGCAATCAGCAGTGGTGAGTGTCCCCCATGCTGGTTCAAAAACAAGGTCAGTAAGAAGTTGTTTACAGGGCGTTACGTGTAAAAGCAAAAATAAGCAGCTGTTGTGACATGTAATTTATTTTATTCATGTGTTTTCTTAGATTTTAGATTTCAGCTTGAAACTTCAAAGCAATCTAATGTGTTTTTCAGGGTTATTTTTTACTGCTGAGTTACATTTTCAAATCGCCAAACACCAAGTGAATTAGCGAAGAGCTTCAAAAAATTTCCGAACCTCGTCTACGGCTGACCATCGGCGAAATAGCAAATGAATTTCTGTGAATTAAAAAAATAGAAACGTGAAAGTATAAATCTCATGAGATGTTAGGAAAGCAGATGTATTAAAAAAGGAAAATGAGCTCTGCTCTTTCTACTTGTGAAGTAAAAAGAAGGATTCCAAGTACTGAAGTCAGAGCCAAGGTCGGCGGCTATGTCGGAACTCCAACTGTGAGAGTTGAAAGACTGAAATGCTTCAAGTTAAGTAAGTAGAAGCCATTAAAAGTCATGTCACTGTGCTGCTCCCTTCTTTATGAGTAACTGATATAATCACTGGTGATGTGCACCGGCTCACGTGCAGCTCATCGCCATGCACACTACATACTAACAGTTCACCAACGATCAACTAACACCCCTGCGTCTTGCCTCTTGCTGCTCGAGACATGTGTGCCCTGCATATGAAACAGGCCTGTGTAATCCAATCGTGGAAACGTATGCCCTAAAGAGCCACATTGCCTGCCTATGCATGTTGATAATCCTGTTTATATAATCCATGCAATGTTGGTTGGAATAAACCTTCCGAGTGACATTTAACTGCTTTTGATGCAAACATATTCTCCAGCAATCAGTCGTTTTAGGCCTTACGTGTAAAATCCTGTGAATTTACCTCAATACGCTAATGAATGATTACGTCTCCATCCCTGCTTTCACACAGATCTCACCACAGATTCCCAACACTCTCGCATCACGAGTGAACTCTGGAGGCTCCGGCCCGCTCTGATGAATGGATAGTGTAAAGTGGAGGCGCATGGCTGCAGCGCAGTGAGGTAAACCCAGCCCAGACAGTTTGCAGGTCACAGACGGAGGGAGAACGCTCCACGCAGGCATGAGGGATCTGATAATGGCTGAGGAAGAAGTCGTCTCAGCGGGAGCCTGCCAGGAATTACTAGCTCCTTTTATGAAGTGCTATGGCTAGGGAATGCTAATGAGACATTTGATAAGGCATAGAGGGCTAAGTCAAGTGTTAGGTGCCATGCCAGGAGGTGTGAATGCGCAAGCTATGATCGGCTGTTGGTTTCTTTGACTGGATGGAGATAAGAGGAGAGGCCCTCAACAATGCCTTTGTAAAGCATTGGCACCTGTGCTGGGGAGCCAGGTAGACCTGAAGACATTTGTTGAGTTGTACGTTGAGACGACCTGCTTTACGGAGGCTTAACTGATTTAAAAGAGGTTTTGGAAGGGAATATATTACTTAGGTCCCTATATTACAGCAGAACACTAGGGGCCCGATTCAATTATGTCTTTATCATACGTTCTCATATCCAGTCAGTCCTCATGAGACACGACCACATCATAATGGAACTGTTAACATTTACGCATAGTGGAATAGATTTTTCTGTCGCTTTAACTGTGACAGACTGCATTTTAGCATTAAACCGGTGACTTTTAATATATACCCATTTGAATATTGCGTATGCATAAAGAACAATGTGTGTATGTGTAAGTTTGGGATCAGTAAGAGGTTTGTTAAGTCTTTTGTGCTCATCAAGGCTCTGTTTATTTGATTTAAAATACAGAAAAAACTATAATATTGTGAAATATTATTATATTTTAATATACTTTAAAATATATTTTATTCTGTGATGCAAAGCTGAACTTTCAGAATCATTACTCCAGTCTTCAGTGTCACATAATCTTCAGAAATCATTCTAATATGCTGATTTATTATTAATGTTGGAAACCGTTGTGTTGCTTAATATTTTTTTGGAAGCTGTGATGTTCTTTGATGAATAAAACGTTAAAAAGAATAACATTTATTTAAAATAGAATTTGTTTTGTAACACTATACACTCCCGTATTTTTTTTTCTTTCTTTCTTTCTTTGTTTGAAGGAAATCAATACTTTTATTCAGCAATAATGTGTTAAATTGATAAAAAATGATATTGTTAGAAAAGACTTTGTTAGAAAAGCCTTTGAATAAATGCTGTTCTTTTAAACTTTTTAATTATCAAAGAATCCTGAAAAAAGTGTCACAGGTTCCAAAAATTTCAACATTGATTATAAATTAGCATATTTGAATGATTTCTAAAGGATAATGTGACACTGAAGACTGAAGTAACGGCTGATGAAAATTCAGCTTCGCATCACAGAAATAAATGAGATTTTAAAGTATATTAAAATAGAAAACTCTAATATATAATGTCAAATAATTTTGCTTTTTTTCTGTATTTTTGATCAAATAAATAAAACTTTGATGAGCATAAGAGACTTAATTAAAAATCCTACTGATCCCAAACATTTGAAAAGCAGTTATAATCTTTATTTACTGATTCCACACTTTTGAATAGCAAGTATTATCTTAATTTCTTATCTTTTTTTTAAGTAAGTTTTAGCAAATCCAAAAATGATTGTTGTGATGCCTAAATTCACTTGTAGTGTTTAGAATTTTATTTCTAGTGTTTTTAATTTTCAGTGGCAGTATAGTGTGGAAGTTTAATGTTTAGTAAAATAGGAAATACATATTGAAATGTCTTTATTATACTGTCTAAAAACATAATAGAAAATTTTAAATTCTGGCTCATAAAGATGAAACAAAAGTAATATATCAATGCATTCCTACTTTATCTGTGTATTATTTGACTGTAAGGATGTGATATTTTCAAGGAGCCATTTTAAATGAATTCGGATTTCCAATCCAAGACGTTCTTTTGCAACCAAAGGTTATGGCCTTCGTGTCAGTGACGTTTGCTCATTAAGTGCCAATCAGAGATTACCGCAGGCCATGATTTGCCTGTCTAGTGACGGAGCACCTGTCAGCAAGTGGCAATCTCTCACCCTACATCTGCATGCTGCGCAGTGCCACTGCCTGTCCAGTTTCTCATTATCTCCGTGCCCTTTTACTGCCCACATGGCTCAGTAAGTGGGTCAGAGCTGCTTACATTTGCAGTCTCCAAAGTCCCAAATTTCTATCCACGCTCATTGATCAGCTAGGCTGTGACCCAGAAAGCACTGCTGTGGCTGTCCACTCTCTCACCGAAGTTCAGAGAGGAAATTTGGTGAGTTATGCACCATGTGCGTTGTAAATCATCTCAGTGTTACTGTTCTGGAATAACGACGTTAGTACCAATGATTGCTTCTTTACTTGCATGAGTATAAGGACATCTGTTAGACACATTTCACGAGTGGTTTTTTTTTAAATAAATGATAGGTAGCTAAATTGGAGCTTCTTGAAGGGTTGTACAGATACAAAGACCGACACGATCAGAACAAAAGGCCTATTTTTAGCAATAGTTTCAAGCAGACCATGCGTTTTTGAAAGGCGTGTTGCGAAGTGCAGCTCGACACGTCCACTTCATTTCGCACCTAATTTTCAGGAGAGAGGTATATTGAGACAGTCAGCTCGTTTCCCTCCGCATCTGCATATTACACGTCCTGAGAGATTTAAATCGGATAAATTAGGGCATCTTTGATCCGACGGACACATCTGTCATTCATTAATGCTGTCACAGAGTCTCGAGAATACTGCCAGCTGAGGCTCTCCCAGGAGAAGATGTCTCTCTCTGTCTTTTTATGATGCTCAAGATAAAAACACAATTAAAACATTAGCTGCAATGTTCTGCTTAAAACATTTTATTTTTCCCTCAAATGAGCAGTGCAATTAAGAACGTGAAAACTCTGCCGTCCTGGCAGGGGCTGTAATGGAATCTGGCAGCTCCGTGACAGGGGTGATTACGAGAACTTTAATTGACAACCTGTCATTCTTCCAACATTTCCGACAGACGGCACGCATTGTTTCATCATTTACAAACACTTACGAATTCTTCTAAAATGCGTCGTAGAGCGAGCGAGCGGACCCGCCGTAACCCCGCAGCGTGTGTTTTAATCACGCTCCCCCGTGCAGGCTCGATGACCCGCAGAAATGCAGAGATGACAGCGGGATGTAGGCAATAAAGACTCACCATGCCCTCTTCAGCAGTTCTTAAATAGTGATGAGGTGCTCATAAGCAGCACTGCTCGAAGAATAATATCCCCTCTGAAAGGGTCCATACCTGCGAAGCCATGTCTAAGTGGACGTCTGCAGCCTGATGTGAAATTAAAAAATTCACCTCTTACTGTGACTCTAATTAAAAACACTCGAATCAACAATTTCGCATGCAAGACAGCACTTCCAGAAGAGATGCCTGGTGGGTTTGCCGTTTGCAGAGCGTTATTAGCATACTCTTATTGTCTATTCCTCTGTTTAGCCCTGGCGCATGAACTTTATCACCTCCGATGGTTTGCAACGCTGCTCGGTTTCTCTCCTCAAAAGATTCCCGCAACACTTTCATCTAAATGCATAATACTTACAGCTGTGGAGTACTGCGAAAATGGCTATGCGTATCGCATGCATCCTTTTTCTGTTATTTTAAGACGGTGCACTACAGACCTTTGAACCCGCTGAAAATATGATGTATTCAGAATGAACAAAACGCCTCTCGCTGGGATCGTTGGTGGACTCCTTCAAGGTTGGCTAAACAAAAAAGAGAAGAAAATCAATGGCTCTACAAAGAAATTTCTTCCAATAGTTTGAATACAGTACTCTTTATTCAAAAGCGAGACTGGTTCATGCTCGCGTTTGTATATTAGCTGTTCGTGAGCCCGCTATGAGCCTTAAACATTGATTTGCCAGGATCTTTCTTTGATTGTTCTTCATATGTGTTTATCAGTCAAATTATGGGTGTTTGTAGTGGATGGATAAAAAGGCTCTGATAAAAAGTTGAATAAAGCGCTGGCATCCTCTTGCTTTTTCAATTCTTCTGCACCTGATTCTTTTAAAAAAAGTGTGGTGCTTTCTTTACATTTCCTCTCCATTCGAGAACAGGTTGTTGTTTAGGAAGCAAACCAGGGCATCCAAAACTTGTCAGAGTGGCAGAGTTCCTCTCCAGAGGAAGCGCATTAAAATGCAAAATCGACCCCATCTGGGTTTTGATTTGCAATGTAAATCCACTTTGTTGCAACACAGAAACATGACTGTGATCCCAGTATGTGTAACGCTTTGTTGAAGTGCGGTCATGATCGCTTTCTTGTCTTTTTTTTTCCAAGAATTTTTTTTTTTTCATCCAGATAAAACTTAATTGAATTGGATCCTAATCTCTTTCGAGATGTGTCAAGAGGAAAATAAATAAATAAAAAATATTAGTGCGGGGTACAGAAATCCACTATCTCTCAAAAAAAAAAACATTTTTTTTTGCCCTCTGGGATCGGGAGCAATCTTAAGGCTGTTTTTGCCGATTAGGTCTTTGGTGTTCTCAACTGAATGCCTCTTTTATCACGAATGCCGTGGTCTTTTTCTCTGGCTGCCTGTGGAGAGGAGAGTGAGATGCGGCCTGAGATGTCAGTGATCAGCCACCCTGCTCAGCTCTGCCTGAGTCTCCTCTCTTCTCCTGGAGGGGCTGACATTGAGCTAGACTCAACAGATGACCCACACAATCACTGCAGCACCTGAAAATAAAATAGCCTCCCTTGGGCTCCCACCATCACAGCATTTTCTAGTGTGTGTGTGTGTGTGTGTGTATGAGAGAGTGAGTACCTATGTTTGTGTGTATGTGAGAGAGAGACATTTTGAAAGGGCAAGAAGAAAGTCTTGTATTTCAATAGCATGTTAATTCTGTATATGGAGTCTGTAAATAGATAGATGTGGAATTTTTTCCAAGAACATCCATGGGATTTCTTTTGAATTTATGATTTGGTATATTTAAGGCAACGTATGATGCATGTGATGCACTTGCTCAAAGAATAATTGATTTTATATTTTAATTCTTGGATTGTTTTGTAGGTGATATGGTAAGGTCAGAAAAAAAAGTATGGGAATGTGTTGCTTGGCTGTCAGTGCACCAATATAGTGTTGAATTATTGATCAGCTTGGGCCTACCAGCAGAGACTATTGTAGTGAGGGAGCATTCACATTAATGAATATTGAATAAGATTCCAGAGTTCAGTGAGATTTTTAAATAGCTATGCTGTTAACATCAGAATACTAAGAATATTCTCTGACACAACTTGTTGAAGAGTAATTAAGAATTAAAAGACACACATCTACTGTTCAAAAATATGGGGTCAGCGAGATATCTATTATATGTATTTTTTAAAGAATTTAATGCTTTTAATTCTACAAGGATGCATTAAATTTCTTAGAAGTGCTGATGAAGGCTTTTGTAATGACACAAAGATTTCTTTTTACTGTCTATTCATCAAAGATTCCTGGGAAAACATAGAGGTGTTAAATACAACTATAACAGAACAATGGGAGACATTAAAGGCCAACACAAGATGCCAAGGTGCCTTAAAGGAGAAGTCTACTTCCAAAACAATAATTTACAGATAATGTACTCACCCCCTTGACATCCAAGATGTTCATGTCTTTCTTTCTTCAGTCGTAAATAAATTGCCTTTTTTGAGGAAAACATTTCAGGATTTTTCTCTATATAATGGACTGCTATGGTGCCCCGAGTTTGAACTTCCGAAATGCAGTTTAAATGCGGCTTCAAACGATCCCAAATGCGGTTGTAAATGATCCCAGCTGAAGAAGGGTCTTATCTAGTGAAACAATCGGTTATTTTCATTTAAAAATACAATTTAAATACCTTTTAATCCCAAACGCTCGTCTTGTCTTGCCCTCCCTGAACTCTGTGTATTCTAGCTTAAGACAGGGTATGTCAAAAAACATATTTTCATTAAAACATATTTTCTCCTTCAAAAAAAAACGTATTTTCTCCTTCAACTTCAAAAAGTATTTCAGAATCATCCTACATCACTGCAGAAGTTCCGACCCAGTTTTTGCAAAGTGAACATGCAAAGATCAAACACCCTTAACAAAGAAAGGAAAACGGCGATATAGGACGATTTTGAAATTGAGGGAGAAAATAGTTTTTCAACAAACCCTAATTGTCCTGAGGTAGAATGCACAGAGTTCAGGCAGAGTAAGACAAGATGAGCATTTGACATTACAAAGTTATATAAATTGTATTATTTTAATGAAAATAACCGATCGTTTCACTAGATAAGATCCTTCTTCCTCAGCTGGGATCGTTTACAACCACATTTGGGATTGTTTGAAGCCACATTTGGGAAGTTCAAACTCGGGGCACCATAGCAGTCTATTAAATAGAAAAATCCTGAATTTTTTCCTCAGAAAACATCATTTCTTTACGACTGAAGAAAGAAAGACATGAACATCTTGGATGACAAGGGGGTGAGTAAATTCTGTCAAGTTTTTGTTCTGGAAGTGAACTTCTCTTTTAAGGATGACCTATTAAAGCTTAAAATGAAAACTTACCCTCATGTTGTTCTAAACCTTTATATTTTCCTTCCTTAAAAGAAAAAAGGTGAGTTTTTGAAGAACATTCCGCCCACTTCTTATCTATATAATGATAATGCACCACAGTTGGGACACATTGGAATAATTAATCTGTCACATGACCCCAAGGTTATTCTCTGAACTGTAACAATGATATTCCCTCTTAACTCGTATTTCCTCGCCTTTTGATCGGATGAGCTGTTCAGACTGATAGATCTCTGTCTTCTCCAGCTGAGAGTGATTTCAGAAGACCACAGGACTGGATGTGAAAGGGGCAGAAAAATTAAAGGGCAGTCGCTTCTCTGCCAGAAACCATATTAAAATTGGAGTTACTTTTTCAATCTGGGATATCTGGGGGGAAGTAGGGGGGAAATCATGAAACTCTGAAGCTTTCCCTCTAATGAAAATGCATGAGGCTGAGCTGTGTTTTGAGAAATTGAATTATTAAAAGCAAACATTGTACCAAAATAGCTTTAAATCCATAAACCCTCTTCTGCCTATGTAACTGGTACATTATCAGAAGTAGAACAAAAGTACGTCATCTCTTCAATGTCTTGTTCAACCTGACTTTCTCTCCTTTCTTCATCCAGCTGAGCTTATTACAGTAAATCAAACTTTACGTCAACGTCTGCAGCCCATGTAGAACGTACAACATAATTTACGCAGTTATTAATTTCTTAATGATCAGGACTGATGGCCAGCCAAATTTGATGTATTGTTGCAGCGCGAGATACTTTTAGGCACTGGATTTATGGACCTCTCTACTGGGAGATAAATGTCTTCCATATTTTACGCTGTCATTTTTTATTCACGCCAGTAGCAGTGTATTTGTGCACATTTCTACAGACAGAATGCTAAAATAATGTCGGAGCTACCTGTCATTTACAGACCTTGACTGCAATGGGGAAGGCGGTTATTCACATGCTCAGTCTTTACCCACCTGACCAATTAGATGTAAGAGAACCACACAAGATGGAGTCTGCCTTAAGGAGCAGGTACAAGCCATGCCTGCCTCACAGCAGTTGCTAAGCAACAGCATCTATCTGTTATTGAGAAAACTTGTTGCCAGTGAGCAACTATATATCTATATATTTATGTAGAGAGCGGATGTGTATGTGTGTTGAGCAATAGTGTGAAGAAAAAAGAAATCTCTGTTTTTCACTTAGGCAATCTGTCCCCTCTAAGAACAGAATCAGTATAATGGAAGAATCTGTTATTGGTCTGAACTGTGTACTCCCGTTTTTATTTGGCTTTAACAGTATTTGGCTTTTTGCTAGTTTTATTGACAGAAATGGTAGAAAAAGGTTGGGAAATCACTTTTAGAATAGGAAAAAATGATGCAAGATGGAGTCAAGCTTGTGGTTCATGTTGTGCTGTGCTTGAAGGTGTTTGAGTATTTAATGTTTTCCCTATAGTTCTGTGTTTAGAGCTGGGTAATATGTTGAATTCTCTCAAAATATTCTTAATGATACCGGCACTATATACGTGAGCAAAATTGTGAATATTGGAATGCTTTTAATGCACTTTTTGCTTCATATATTGAAGTTTCTAAAGTCATTGTCTTTGGATTAGTATAATGATCATTCCATGTCTCTCAACTCAGTATAAGAACATTAAAAAAATTCAGTTCATAGATTTTCAACTAGCTTTGTAAGAGAGATTTCATTTCCATGAATAAGTTCAAATTTCAGTTTAGAATATTGATTTAATTGTTTACTTCATCGCTCAAAAATATTCATGAATGTCCTTCTGTGATATTTTTCATATGTCAAGTAATATTAAATGTAACATATATTATGTATATTACATTTTTAATAACAGTATTTACAGGAGGATGTAAATAAGACATTGAACCTCCAAATTAATGTACAAACATCATAAAGATAGTATATTTTAAATACGTTGTTAATGGCATTTTTTTACTAAGTATCCTATTTTTAAGTATTGATTGGTGTCTCTATTAGACTAAATGCATTTTAATAGGCTTCGAAATATATAACATCTTTTAATTTATGTGATTTTAGGTTTCAATTTGCAGTCTCTTTATAACCTGATGCACATGGCGCGGATCTGACACATGTCCGATTTTCTCCAAACTCTTTACGGTCATTTAAGACTTTTTAACTCATTCAAGACTATGTGTACAAAGAAACTCGCCAAAACCGTGCATTTTGATATAATTGTGTGTGTTTTCGTCCACTGAAGCGCTACTAGTGAGCTGTCTGAAGCGGCTCAGCATATGCGCACAGCGCATGCAACCTTTCAAACTATATTTTACTGCACCGTTTAGGCATCGTAACCCCAGGTATGTGTCGCCACATTCTCAGGTTATGAATAATAAAGAAAGAAAAGGTAATCTTCCGAAATGAAGCAGCAATATCTTCTCAGGTAAAAGTTGATAGAATCGTGTGTAGAGACAAGCTGGCCATCACACTGCTTATCAGCCTGTTTGTATCCTATTATTAGATTCGCTCACTTGTCGCATCAACAGAACAGCTAATCACGAGGATCTTGTCTTCAGAAAAGATTATTTTATTCGCTTATATTTCGTAAAAGTTTTACCCGCCAACTGGCGACAAACACTGTTACATATACTTGCTTACGCCAATTTTTACTTACTTGGCGAGTGTTAATTTTAGGCCCTGTATATATATATATATAGCAGGTAAAATAAGTATTGAACACGTCACCATTTTTCTCAGTAAATATTTTTCCAAAGGTGCTGTTGACTTGAAATTTTCACCAGATGACGGTAACAACCCAAGTCATCCATACATGTGAAGAGAACAAAGCGCAGAAGTTCATAAATTATGTGTAATAAAATGAAATTTTACTACACATAAAAAAGTATTGTACACATGAAAGTATTGAACACATGAAGAAAGAAGGTGCAAAAAAGCATGGAAATCCAAGACACCAGCTGAAATCTATCAGTAATTAGAAAGCGATCCTGCACCTTGTCTGTGGAAATTAATATTAGCTGGTTTAGTCCCAACAGCTACAGTACCAGGATGATGAAGATGAAACGAGGGTGGACATTTCAGCAAGACAATGATCCCTAACACAGCCAAGGAAACTCTTAATTGGTTTCAGAAAAAGAAAATAAAGCTGTTAGAATGGCCCAGCCAATCACCTGACTTGAATCCAATAGAAAATAAGAACTGAAGATCAGAGTTCATAGAAGAGGCTCACAGAACCTTCAAGATTTGAAAACTCTATGAAAGAATGGGCCAAAATCACACCTGAGCAATGCATGCGACTAGTTTCTCCATACAAGAGGTGTCTTGAAGCTGTCATTACCAAAAAAGGCTTAAATAAGTTTCAGTAGTTCAATAATTTTTCCCTGTGTCATTTTTTTACACGTAACTTAATTTCTGAAATTATTTGTTTTGTTTTATTTGTATGTATGGATTGCTTAGGATCAACATCTGGTTAAATTTTATTTTTTTAATTTACTGGGGAAAATGGTGACGTGTTCAATACTTACTTTAGATAGATAGATAGAGAGAGAGAGATTTTACATCTGGAAAGCAAATATTCTACAGGCTATTTGGTTATATGATGGTTCCTCTGACTGTAAAAATTTAATTTAATTTAATTTAATTTAATTTAATTTAATTTAATTTAAAATGTTATATCCCCAAAAGTCTGAAAATTGAGACAAATTCTGTATGTTGTTTAGTCCTAGATACGATCACTGTATTTCTGCTGCAAGAAAAGGACATTAGGAGCATGGTTGAAGCATTATGTTTCCATCGCCCTGTTTTTATGTGCATTTTGAAGTATTGCATCAGAAACAAGTGATGGAAACGCCTAATTTCAAGGAAAAAAAATCCCTTAATTAGTAAAAAAGTTTTTACGGTAGCTTGAGGTGGTTTTTGAAAAACTTGTGCGAAAATGGGTTTACGTGAATATTGGGAGATAGAAATGCGGTAACCGAATAAATTCCTCCATGCGCATCAAAAAAGTCATGTGACTTCGCACTATGGGACGGCAAAACCGGACTAACCAGTGGACCGAGCAAGTTGCACAGCATCTGAAATGTTATTATGGTCATTCTTAAATGTTCAAGCAAAGTATGTCGTGAAAGTATTTCTGTATAATTGCCTTCCAGAACAGAGTCTTAAACGACTGCGTTTCCAAACAGCAGGCATCCGCCTTCGGATATATAGTGATATATAGTGCTAATTTATCAATGAGTGATGATTTTGTTCTCGATTATGTTTGACTCGTTGGGTGGAAACAGTGATTATTCGCTGATGTTTTATGCGATGTTCCAATTTTGTGCAGAAGTTAAATTCACTTCTTTAAATGAAACGCCAGCTACTTATGTTGGCCTGAGTATGTGTAGACGTACCTGACCCTGTGGAGCGAGTGAATGTTCTGTGTTTTTACGAGACAGGTAATATGTACGAATGGAATTTGATGTATGTTTGTTGGCAGAAACTGCAACATGAGAAAAACAAATGAGTGCAGTGGCACCAAGGACATACATCACGTTATAGAGGGAGCAGGAGTCTGGACTTGTTTGAAAGGACACACGCTATTCGTGGAGATTTATCAAGCGTTTACCAGATCTGTTGTGTAAGCTATGAGCGGACATGTATATATGTCCATATCGTTGTTTAATTTTGATCTGTCCTTGAAGAAACAAAAAGTACTTCCTGTCAGGAAGCAGTGTGATGGCCTATCGTTCTCTCAGGGATGTTGGACAGGAAATGCAAACTAATGAGTGTGAGAGACAGAGATGGAGGAGGAATAGGGGCTCATAAATTAAAGTTACACGCCTGGCTCATCTGCTTGCATGAAAGACAGGCTGTCTAACTATGGCCCTTTTTTTGTGTATGTAATTAATACATTAAATATTATATCAATCCTGCTGCCCACAGCTGTTTGGTTCAAAGTAAGTTTTGTATCATGGCAGAGTGCCCAGGGCCCAGCGCAGGAGAAAGCCGTGCCAGTTTTGCCAAGGGCTGACTGATCACAGGAAGAAACTGCACTTTGTAATTCAGAAGAGGATAACACTGAAAGTCCCACGCTTGTGGACCACGCTTTCTTTTCTCTCCTCATGTTTTTTGCACCCAACCCATCAAATCTTCAAATGGAATTTCAATGAATTCTTTTCACATAAGCACACTATTGTCCTGTTTTTGTTGTTGTTTGTCACTGGTTTTGTCTTCTGACCTGATAGTTGCTTTTGTTTATTGTCACCACCATGTTTGGTTTGCTGCTGTCTCATTGGCGCTCTCCTCTGACAGGATTAGCTCCACAGAGAGAGACAGAGACAGCAAAGAAAAACAATCAGCTTGTCAGAAAGACAACAACTGCGAGTGGTTACCTCAGCCCCTTGATGAGAAGAATCTGCTAAGATTGTGTAGCTTTCTTATTTACTTATGGTTTTTAGTAAATGTAAGTGATAGCCCTGCTCTGCTGTATCATTGTGAGCCTTGACCTGGGCGTTCACTGTGCAGTGTACGTACAAAATGTATGTATTTTATTACTTTCTTGGCTGTCAAAGTAAATTCCTGATAATTTACTCACCCATGTCATACAAGATGTTCATGTCTTTCTGTCTTCAGACGAAAACAAATTAAGGTTTTTGATGAAAACATTCCAGGATTTTTCTCCATATAGTGGACTTCAATGGGGATCAACAGGTTGAAGGTCCAAATTGCAGTTTCACTGCAGCTTCAAAGGGTTCTACACGATCCCAGCTGAGGAATAAGGGTCTTATCTAGTGAAACGATCGGTCATTTTCTTAAAAAAAAAAGAATTATAATAATATATACTTTTAACCACAAATGCTCGTCTTGCACTAGTTCTGTGATGCACGTCTATGACTTCATGCTCTTCGGTTCAGAAAGGTAGGGAAGGACGAAAAACTTCATCTCATTTTCTCCTCCATCTTCAAAATTGTCCAACATTGTTGTTTTATGTTTTTTTGTAAAGGGTGTTTGACTTTCTTTGGACGTTCACTTTGTAAACACTGGGTTGGAAGTTCCACCTACGTCACTTGTGACCTTTACAACGTGTCTATGTAATGCGTGAGGTCCAGCTAGTGCGAGACAAACGTTTGTGGTTAAAAAGTATATATATTTTTATTTTTTTTTTTAGAAAATGGCCAATCATTTCACTAGACATGACCCTTAGTCCTCAGCTGGGATCATGCAGAGCCCTTTGAAAAATTCTAGAATGTTTTCCTCAGAAGCCTTAATTTCTTTTTGACTTAATTTTTTTTGACACAACTTGGTCTCCAAACCACCACACACTCCGATATCAGCAAACCTGAATGTTCAAAATGATTGACAGACAGAGAGTGTTTCAGCCTTTTTGATTAAAAATAGCACAGTCCGCTCCCCTGACTCTTTTTTTGATTTTTTTATAGAGTCTAGGGCTGTCACAGAGATGTGATTTTTTTTTTTTTTTTTTCTTTTTCTTTTTCTTTCCAAGGACACCTGTTTCAGTGATAACTCTCAAATAGTAGAGACATCTGTGTGCTGTTACAAAAATTACATTACATTACATTTAATTATCAAACATCTAATGTTTGAAGTACATAGAAGTGATGCATATAAAACTACAAACCACAAAAGATATGAGATTTATTTTAAACATTTGAATCGATTGACAGCCATCTTCAGTAAAAACTGAAAGCGTTGTTTCCATCAGCCTCAGGGATATTTAGATTGAGTTATTATAAGTGAATTGTCGAAAGAGGCACAGATTGGAAAAACACTCTTTGGTATGAGCACAAACAAAAACACTCCAGCAAATGTCTTTTTAGAATAGCCTCTTTTTTTTTCCTGCTTTTTTCTTTTTCGCCCTTAAGTAAAAATATGGTCTGATGTATTGGCAGCAACAGAAAACAGCTACTTGATTGTGATGCACACAAGAACTTCCCATCTGCACTTTAAAACTGATTGTGTTCTGCAGATGTTTGCACGTTCACACACTTTGCAGCATTACTACATTCTGCAGTGCTTTGAATAGCGGCCCGCCTGTTGATGTTCAACTTAAACGCCTCTGTCATCAAAACTCTCTCCTTTTATTGCACTGTGGTGAAACTAGGCCACACCAGGCAGATGCACAGGCCATCCCTACACCGGCTCATTAGCAAAATGAATGTGAATGAGCACAATGCCAGCTAGTGGGCTTAAAGAGTCATACACAATGATTCTTATCAACTATTGTCATTCGGATCTCAAGGCGAGATTCACAGATTGATATCAGACAATGCTATTTTGGTAGACGGGGATTTGAGAGACATTGACTTTTGTTGTTTCGACAGAGGGGGCTCCCAGAAACCCCCACACGTCTCACATGCGCGCATCCCCGACAGGACTCTGCATTAGCCCTCTTAATTAACATTTACCAAACATCTAGAAGCCGTGTTAAGGTAATGGGACACCCTTTAATCATTAATGGAAACAAATTAACCTTTGAATATCAGCAAGAGGAAGGTTGTTAGTCGTACCCTCATCAACCATGTGCTGTCAGCCTGATTGCAGATACACGGAACTGCTGCGGCGCTCAATGCCCCGTTGCAGGACCAGAGATGGGGAGGGAAGTCGCATGTATGTGGGGCATTAAGACGCTCATTATAGTCCTGCGCAATCAAATCAGGTCAGCCGATGCATCGCAGCCCGCAGGAAGCGTGTGATAGCCAGTCCAGAAATGCCTTGCATTGAGTTAATTAGACATTCAGTTACTGAACGTAGTGCTGCACTGTCACTTGATCGCTTTTTGATGGGGTTTCGAGTAGAAGTGCATTTGTAAATTAGCGAAAGCTTGTCATATCAGTCTGGAGAAGCAATAAGAGTACTTTTCTTTAAGAAGAAGAAGAAGCCTGGCATGATTTTTTTTTTTTCAGGCATCGTAATGAAAATGCTTTTGGAAGGAGTCGTGTTGTTCCCCATCCAAGCCTGTGGTGATCAGCGGCATGGTAATTAATGCAATTGCAACGAGTCTGACCGCACATCCCTGCGACTCTTACAATATGTGACCTTTAAATATCACACTTGGAGCTGGAGTTTGGCAGCGTGCGACGCTGGGCCGTGTGTGTGAAAGTGGACATGTGGTGATGAGGCTGGGGAATGTTTGACACAGCTGTGAGGTGACAGCTGCCATGAAGCTATCTGCTGGAGAGAAATAAACACATCAAGCCTGTGTCGATATATTTACACTGCATACATTATGTATAGATAAATATAGGGCTCTATGATTGTCAAAGAATTTCGAAGAATTTGGATGGATAAATGAAAAGTATGGTTGTATGGATTAGTGCCTGTGAATATTGAAGTGCCAGAAGACTGCTATTTGAATGTGAAGTCTTTATGTTCTGAGTGTTTCTGAGTGGCGCAATAATTGCACTACACATACTATACATACTTTAGCATGCGCAGTGTTCATTGTGTTTTCAGCATCTGCCGTCTGACTTTTTAAGGACACTCCACATTGACTTTATCTCAAGAGTTTCTCTGAGAGTCACTTCACCAGCATTTCATCTTTTCATTTGAGAAAACTGTTATTTCATATACTCTGAGAAACTAAAAAGTCTTCGTGACAACTTGTCTAAATAAAAGTTTTGAGATTTGAAGAACTTGTGGGTCCTTAAATTGTAAGGCCATAAAAAGTCTTAAATAGTAAAAGAAAGTCTTAAGTATGATTTCATGAGGTCTTAAATTTGGGGACGGAAAGACCAGAATTGCGATATGGCTTAATGTGACCATTAACTTTACTAACAGCTTGCATTAAAATTGTACTGTCAGGTTTTAACTAAAGATGCACAGTGAAGAATTAGCACTGAAAAAGGTGTGGACACAGTTATTTTTGTGCTTGACCTTATTGAATATGCATTTGTAGGAGTTTCCCTTTCAGACACAAAATTTAAGGGAGGAGGAGAGTATTCAAATGATTCATGTTTGCGCTTGTCAAATTACTGGCATTTGCACCATTTTTTCCATATGTATTAATTTATTTGGATGGTCAGAAGAACACCTTATTTAAACATATCATTTGCCAAGCCACATAATTTGCTTCAGTTAAGAAAAGATGACTTCGAACCCTCAATTAGGAGTCACGCAATCTGTGCTGCTTTGGAATTGCGCTCTCACGCTAATTTCCCCTTTTTAGTAGGGATGACCTCGGTTTATAACCAGGGTTTTTGGTTCAGTTCGGTTCTGATATCTTGCCCCTTCAGTGTGTTTTTTTTTGCAAATAATTAACTAAATACTCCCGTAAACCTCTGTACACTGGAAAAAGTGTGGTATAGTATATGTCTGCTTAATTTTATTTTTTGAGAGAGGTATTATTTTTTTGATTTTTACTCAAAATAGAATGGGTTTCATTCATACTGGGCGCAAGAGGGCGCCCTCGTGCAGAAAATCCACATACGCGTCAAAGAAGTATTACTGATGACCTTCCGTTCCAGCTTCTCTAATATGGATGCAGGCATCGCTATTGCTGTAACTGAATAAAAACAAGATATAACGTTAAACGTTTTGAATGATGTAATGTAAGGACAATAAACACTCGTCTGCAATAATATATGGTTTATCTGTGTTCTTCAAGCCATCTTGTGTACTTTCATAAGCCATTGCTAATTTATTTATTTATAATTTGCCATTTATTGTCTGTCTCATTCTGTGATAAGAATCCACATCAGATCAGATAAGGAAGTTATTTTAAACACTCGACTGATGTTGTGAATTAACAAGAAGTTATAATGTTTTTTTATAACTTTGATTTTTGTAACTCTTTTGTTGGACAACAGGTTTAGAAAGGATTATCATTGCATGTCATTAAAATGTAAGATGCTCTGCATGTGTTGCTTTTTCAAATATAAGCGGGGAAGCGATTCCTCATTTCAGCATGTGAAATCACAGGTACAAATACAGCAAATTCCGAGATAAATAAAACAAGGAAGTTATATAAATGCAAAACCGAAAAAACGCAATTCACAAGCACATACTGAACCGTGGATCTAGTACCGAATGGTTTGATATTATATTGAGAATTGTTAAGTAAAACTGGCCCCAAAAGGCTCTAATTTAATTTAATAAACATAAGCAGTGCACATTTCAGTGCACATGCAGTCGTTACAGAGGAAACCGCATTATTTCTGCTGTTCCGAAAGCGCCACCTGCTGGCAGAGAATGATTTTGCATTTTTCAATAAGCCTGTCTGCTGTTTTTGTTCAGAAATGTGAAAAGCCAGTGGATCACCAATAAGCTAATGCTAATGTATTATAAAAATCTAAACATTTAAGACACCATAATACATTTATGTTATTAAATTAATATAATAATTGATAATAATTAGGGCTGTCAAACGATTAATCGCATACGAAATAAAGTTTGTGTTTACCTAATATATGTGTTTACTGTGTGTAATTATTATGTATATATAAATACACACAAATTAATGTATATATTTAGGAGAAATATGTTATGTACAAAATTTTTACATTTATATATAATATAAATTCTATAACAATTATAATACATACATATACTTGTAAATGTTTCTTAAATATGTACATGAATGTGTTTGTATTTATATATACATAATAATTACATACAGTAGACACACATGTATTAGGCAAACTCAAACTTTTATTTTGTATGCTGATTAATTGCTAAATTGTCTTAAAGTCTTAAAATTGCTTTTAAAATTCCTACAGATACCCTGTAAATATATTACTATTGTGCAGTAGAATGTACGTCTTGAGGTAGTAATAATAAATTATTAAAAGCCTTATTTTATAACTTTATTTTTATTTTCCATGTTTGAATTGTGACTGTAAAACTCTTGGCACTTTGGCAAAAATAATAATATTTTTAATTTGTTTATTTGATTAGATTTTAAAGGAATTAAAGGGTATTGTAAAATACTGAATGTTAAAACATTTAAAGGAAATTCCAAAATATTTAATGCATTCATTTGATCACCAAAAATAAATATGTATTTCAAAATAAAAAATAAATCCAAAAATAGTAAATAATAAATAATAATAATTAAAAATAAAACGTAATAACAATAATTATAAAATAATAGTAATAAATCAATACATTATTATTAATAATAAAATAATAATAATAATAATAATAATAATAATAATAATAAAACAGACTTTTAATGTTATATAAAATATTGTCATATTATTAAAAGTAGTAAAAATAAATTATTAAATTTTTAAAGTTTTATTAATTAATTGATTAGATATGCTTTTTGATTATTCAAATGTAATTAATACATTATTAAAAAAAAGAATACACAGAATTTGGAAAAAAATAAACCGTGCAATTTCTATATGCAGTGTAAATATTTGGGTTGAAGTGTTTATATTTATTTATTCGTTTACTTACCTGCTTATTTACGTAGTTGCACACATTTCAGCCGTTAATTGTTACATTCAAACTTTTTGAAATGCTAATTTCTGAAATGCGACATGGCTCGGTTTTGACTTTCAAATGAGGTAACGTAAACCTGATATATCTGATATATCCATTATTCAGATTCCCTCCGCACCACGTGTCCGTATGCCTGTGAGCCCTCGTGAGCGAAAGAGAGGAGCTATTTTGCGGATGATAGTTTAATGCAAATCAAATAGAGCTCAGCCATAATTCAGTCATTCTTTATTCATGAGCGTACTCCATGACTGGCCGCCGCTCTGGCTGTTGTGTTGTGTGGAAGGGAAGGTCAGGGTAAGGTGAAGTATTGGCATGCCTGCGTCTGTGGCGCGCTGGAGCGGACCATGACAGAAAGACAAATGGCCGTACGTGTCCGTTCAGGGCTAGTGGCTATGATTGCCTCTTTAGAGATTTGTGGGTGTCAATGAGCGGGTGGGTGTACAGGTGGGGGGCGACGTGGGCCGCTTTCTCGTTTAGGGACTGTTTCCCTATTACGTCGTCTCTGTCTCTGGGGCTCAGACTCCAATAACGAAACCTCGCCCAGCCAGCTGCTGGCTCTGTCTTCGCAATAATAATTATAAAAATTAATAAAATGTGTCAAAGCGTGAGAGCCAGCGGTGCTTACTAAATCATTTATGTGGCATTGACTCATAGACTAAATTTTATCACAACAAATCAGCAACGCAGCAGAACTTTTCTCCCGCGCTCATTCTCTCAGCCGTTTTTTCATTATTTTAAGGGCCGCTGATCAGATTAAAGATCGTAGCTTCTGTGCAAGAAACGGCGCAGCGTTCCCACAGGCATTCTCTTTAAACAATTTACTTTCATCAACCATGTTTATTTACAAGGTGCCATTAGTTAACAGCGATAAATATAGTTGATTGTCTTTTGATCATCCGTTTTTAGATATTTCATTTTAGCAGTCTATGGAATGCTATAGAAAAACAATACTTTTTACTCGCTAGCAATCAGGCGGTGTAAATTGGAAGCTCATTAAGAATGACAGCGTAATTACTTTGTGGCCTTATAGTCAGATTTACGCTCATCAATAAATACAGTGCAATCAGCAGGCTTTGATTATGGTGTGCTTCCTTTCACCAGCTAAGTAAGAAGCTTGATAATAAAAGAGACTATATAATTTACTTGAAGCATGAATATCACAACAAATGACAGTCATCCCTCCCTCAGTGCAGACGCGTGGTGAATCCCCTAATTACTCTACCTGCTTCAGTCTGCTCTTCTACCATGTGCCACATTTGAATGAACAATTTATACTGTATGTTTTTTAAAAAGCCATAAAACATCAGATTATTACAAGGTTTCGTGTTCTTGGCAATGAGAGTAGCCATCTTAGACTCATTACATTAAATGTGATCAAATTGCACACTTGCTGTAAATGAACACCGTTGCCAGTCTCATGTTTTCTCTGTTCCCAATAACAGTGTTAGCAGTTTGACAAAATAAGACTTTATTTGCCAGGAGTTTGTCTTAGTGAATGGCTCCCAAGATGTTGATGATATATACAATGGAACAGCAAACATTATACAATAAAATACAATACAATGCATTATTCAATGGAGTGCAGTACACAACAGCAATGCAGTACAGCACGGTATAAAAACAAAAACCGAAAGTGTTATGCATAAAGCAGACTGGCGCTTTTTTTTGCTTTCCCAGAGGCAACAGCATTATGACTAAACTAAAGACGCCAATGTTCAGTAAACATTTTGATTTGTCACTAATTCTAATTATTTAAAAAAAAAAAAAACATTTTTGAATTATGGATGAAACTGTTCCACGTGTGATATAAACGTGTTCTTTTCATTTAGTTTCCTACTATTTTTTTTTTTTCCTCACCAAAGGGTAGCATTTCGTTTTAGTTAAAAATAATAGAACTTGTTATTATGCTATTAAAATAACATTATTTTTATCAGGGCACAGTAGTGTTTCTTTAAAGGATACATGTTCTTATGTACTTTTTATATATGTATTTTAATATGCATTTTATTCTCTATAAAGTTTGAGGGTACAAGGTTTTGTGGGGAATAAGTGTTAATGACTTTGATAAAATTCTGAGAAAATCAGATGAGAATCAGGTCCTGTTGTGTTCAGAATATTCTAGTAGTGAATATTGAATATTTTAGTAATAATTTCATTTCAGAATGGAATTGACTTTTACAATTTATTAAAAACTGTACAAAAAATGACATTTTAAGTCCCTATGAAATGCCCATTTTTTTCTGAAATTCAGTTTTATTTTTACCAAATTCTGTGTTTTTCATTAATTTTGTAGATTCCAATTTAATGGTTTCATTAATCAAATCAGTAATCAAAAGTATGTTTAATTAATTGATATTTATAAAGAATTAATTTATTATTTTTTTATTTATTTCTCTTTTGTCTGTATAATACTGTGTATTTACTTTTATTTTATTTTATTTTTTTATTTTTTTGGTAAATATTCCTTAGAATATAATGTTTTAATAATATTTTTATTATTAGTAGTAGTACTATCATTACATTAAGTAATATATTTCTGTCAGTTTCTTCAAGTTAAACCGAACTTTTATTTTGACAGGTTGCTGTTTTGTTTGTAGGTTTTGACAGGTTTGCTTGCTCTGATTGTACATGCTGTAACAATAGTTGTGTTTTTTTTCCTCTCAAACGAAACTGTAACTGCTCATAAAGTGACTCTCAGAGCAGTTCTAGAGATTGTTTATGTTTTCATGCACACGTATCCACCTTATTTTTCCCGTAACAGTGGACCATTTGTAAATTTAATGTGTCTGGCTTCTGGTGTCATTTCGCTTCCAGCTATGTTTAGCTGTACAAAACAGCTCGTTTTGCTGCGTGATAATTGCAGATTGGTGTGTCTTACCATATTATTTTAATGTATTATCTTAATTTTGAACACACTGGTTTGTACACTGTAATCTAAAAAATGCTGGGTTAAAAACAACCCAGCATGGGTTATTTAGCAACCAAGCGCTGGGTAAATATTGGACAGAACACACGGTGGCTTATTTTGACCCAGCTGGTTGGGTTAAATGTTTTTACCAAACATGCTGGGTTATTTTATTTAAGTCAACTATTATTTAAAAATTATTATATTGCTGGTTTAAAATGAACTGGAACTTATAAAAACACACAGAATTACTAGAGGCAACAGCAATAATCAAAAGATGAACATTTATTATTAAGCAAGAACACATGGACAAAATACAAGACAAATTGAATTTATTTGGGTGAATAGAGCATAGTTTACAATATTACATACATTTAAACTCGTTTAACAAGACAAAAAATATAACATTTAAAAGTAGAATTTTAATTTTAGTGTGTTCAGACATTCTCTGCTTTTTATCGAAATGGCGCTAACTCTCATGCCAGTGTGTTGCCGAAATCTGAGCCTGTGAAGGGCTGCTATTCACCTGGCTAAAAGATGCCATGAATGACTCCAAAAACTGCCCATGAACAAACAGTACTGACATTAGAGAACATATTTTAAGATTAAACTCAGCACAATAACGAATAAAATCTGTTTATTTTATACAAGGCAAAAGGCGTTTTCGTCCTGCGAAACAACCACTGCTGACGCAGCTTACTGACATCTCATCCTTATGTTGTGTTGCATAAAATAATACAATTTACAGCACAGTAAAGAATATAAATGAAATAAAATTTATACAAACCTTTATTTCGCTGAGGAAGTGCAAATCGGTGGCGCTGACAACCGGTCTCTCCTGTAGAGGACTCAAAAAGCCCGCGCTCTAACTGACTGTAACTCAGCAGCTGGGTTGTTTGGTCAGAGACAGGCTCATCCCAGCGGTTGGGTAGAAAAAAAATAACCCAGCGTTTAAAATGACCCAGCACCTGGGTAAAAATGTTAAAAGTAACCCAATAAAATGATCCAACAGGCTGAACCCAGCATTTGGGTTAAAAAAAACAACCCAGCATTGTGCCTACAGTTTTACCATTTACTCCACTTTGACCTACTTTTGATTTATTCATCTCAAATTGGACAATTCCATGACATTCTATGTTATACAGTAAATTCCATTTTTATGACTGGATTCTGCGATTCCATTCGGCTTTTCCACATCACAAATCATAGGGCCCTAATCATTAGTTATAATCACAAAATATTTCTCTACCAACTCATTAGCATCATTCATTAATTTGTATTAATATACAATTCAGATTATGTGCAGTGACAGGTGTGCATATATTAGTTATTTTTGCATTTGCTTTATCCAGTCGGATAAGTCTTTAGTTGTTTTATAAAGAAGTAAAGTGCTTCACACTATTTATAGTGTGTTATTATGGATGTTGTGTTAAAAGAAGTGACTAAAGCTCTGTATAGAACAAAACACATTCACTGAAGATTAAATGCAGTTTAACAATTTATACCCTTTGCTTGACAGTAAAGCCAGACAGACACTCGCCTCATTCTGTTTAAGGATTCACCTCTTCAGCTTCAGAGTTTGAAGGTGCTTGCCTCATAATTGGCTGCGTGAGCCCCCGGCCTTTCAGCTGTCAAACACTCATTAGATAAAGATGTGCATATTAAGCTGTTATTGATGGCTTTGTCTGATTTATTTGCATTATGTTTTGATTCGGAGGCACACAGAGGAAGATGGAGTTATAATGAGAATCATCATCAGGGCAATGAGGTTGAAAAGCAATGGAGCCATACAAATGTCATTACCAACTGTGCAGCAGGTACTCAATGAAAAAATAATGGCGGCGGGATGCACTGATAGGCACAGTGTTTTAATGCCCCCTAAAGAGGAAAGGTAACAAGGCAGATAGCAGTGTATGTAAAGAGTCAGTCTCAATGATACCAGAGGGTAGAGCTTGCTCTGTTTTAGCAGAAATAGCATTTATACGTGGTTAGACTTTAGAGTTACCATTTGACTTGTGCAAGTGAACCGTAAAGGCCAGTGAAATATGTAAAAAAAAAAAAAAAAAAAAAAAGTTGCTCCAGTGGCTATCATGGCTAAATTTAGTGATTTTGGCTCTAAAGCTTTTATGCACTTTGACTGTCAAAGACTTTTCAGGATAGTTGGACTCTATTAGCAGAATACAGTTGAGGTAATTTCAGATTTATCAAAACGGACATGCATAGTGGCAATAGAAACAGTTGTATATGGGCCTTTCTACACAATTGGTCCAAAGTCAGAGTTGGAAACTTCTTCCAAAAAATGTGAAAATTGTATAATATCCAAGGTACACATTTCTAGTAACTGTGCAGTTAATTCTCATATTATATTTTCAGAAAGTTTCGGAATATTTGTCCTCTCCCCAGATTTATCACTACAGAAACACAGTAATAATAATTTTAGAACTAGAAGGGTTATATTGACCTGTTAAGATTTTGCTTACATCTAGATTGTAAATATCTTTTTTTGCTATTTTATTATAAAAAATAATTCAGAGGTAAATCCATAATAATTACATTTTTAACAATGTTTCAAGTGTAATTTATGAGATTTGTATTTTGAATCCGATTTTTTTTGCAAAAGGCAAAATATGATAATATTGATTTTTGAAGTTGAGAATTAATTAGTTTGAATATACATCGAACCAGTATACTTTATTTTTGACAAACCATCCCATGTTTCAGCTGTGACAGCGCATTTTCGGTAGCAACTGTCACGCCTAAGGACTGTTATGTGTGTTTTGTTTTGGATTCCTCCCATGTGCTCCTTGTCCTTGTTTTCCCTCCCACTTCTTTATAAGGAAAGGTCGTAACGTGAGGCCAAGTACAGTGACCCATACTCGGAATTTGTGCTCTGCATTTAACCCATCCAAGTGGGAGTTATTCACTCCCCCCACCTTCAATCCCTGCCAGACCTGGGACTCAAACCCACAACCTTTCAGTTACAAACCCGTCTCCCTAACCATTAGACCTTCCTGTCCTGTTAAGTTCTATGTAAATTACCTGTGTTCCCCTCTTCAGCCTCATTATGTCTCTTTTACTTAAACCCTGTGTTTCCCTTGTCCAGTGTCTGGTCTGACATCTACATTCTGTGTTGCTGGTTTTGTTCTGAGTTGTATCCCTTGCGTTTTTGGTCTAATAAAGACTGCTCTTGTGGAGTTTATATTCCTACGTTCTCCAGTGGTTCACGCAACGTGACAGCAACCACATTACAGAATTTTAATTTACATACTGAAACACTACTAAAACATAACTCCACCAAATGTTTCGGTAGTGACAATTTTAGATACATTTGAACCTAGCTCAAAGATGCTAATCAGCACATGGATAGCTAGCACAGCTGGTGAACAGTGGTATACCTATAAAAACTAAATGTTATGGAATAACTCCTAAAAAAGTATGCTTGATTGCAGAAAAAAAGGTGTGTACAGTAGTGACGTTCCTTAAAGTTACACACAGATTTTCCAGACTTTTGAACACATTTAGCTTAAAATTATCAGACGTATCTACTCACACCTTGCTATGAGAGAGGGGGACACAGGAATATTTCCTGATTACAAATGTATGGGTTTAGTTAAAATCAGTCTCAACCAATGTACTAAAATATACATTGTTTCGTTAGTGGCATGACATTTTTTACATAAAGATTCACAAAGATTTACAAAGAAAATATAAAATAAATATATGTGTTTTAAATATATATTTTGAACATA
>JAHKKF010494255.1:0-35921 GCA_019740295.1 Labeo calbasu | reverse complement strand
CCTTATAATATGTTATACCATGCAAAGTTTTTCCACAACTTGGCACTATATAGTGTCTTGTTGTCTTTCGGAGCCATCTTTATTGTTTGTTTTCTGTGTAGACCTGCATTTGCCTCTCTTATTATTTACACTACATGCATGAATACGGTGGGCGGGGCTAAACAGGCAGTGATGTTGAAGCAGGCGTTAATCTTCTTCTGTGGAGACGGTGTTTAGCCACACTATTACGTCATAAAGTGGCACATTCCACAACCATAGTTTTGGCAGATTGGCTTCAGTATAAGCTGTTTTTAGACTGACAAGAAAGTTCTGAAGAGTTCTGAAACTTACAGAATGTTTTTTATAGTACAGTGACCTCTTTGTGTCAAAAGATCAAGGGAATTTTGATTCCTTAGTTCATGAACCCTTTAATGTGGTTATATGTTTAAATTTATTCCTGTTATGGCAAAGCTAATTTTTTAGCTGCCACTTAACTCGGCAGTGTCACATGATCCTTCAGAAATCATTGTAATGTGCTCATTTGATACTCAAGAAACATTTCTTATCATTATCAGTGTTGAAAACAATTGTGCCACTTAGTATTTCGATGTTTGTATTTTATGTGGAAAATGTGAACTTTCAAATGAAAGGTTGTTTACTTCATTTCACATCTTTATTTTGTGACAGGAATAAAAGAAGGACAGTGTGTTCATGGATTGTTCCTGGACCTCATGTTCCGTAATGCTTAAGTTCACTTCAAAACAAAGATTCAAATCTTTGTTTGAAAGACCAGCACTGGATGAGTCATTCTCTACTCTCAAAACCAATTCGTATTTCTTAGTTGTCAGTGGCCATTTTGTGAACCTCTTACAGTTAAGAAGGTAAACATTTAACGCCACAACTACTGTTGATATTGTCAGAGACAGATGTCTTTGTTTGTTCGTAGAGTAAACAGACCTCGTATTAATGGACGAATGCGCTCTCACAAACCCGTTAAGAGCCCTCATGTCTTGTTGCAAGCCACTTTTCTAGCCCCAGTTTGGGTGCCTGTCATCTCGATAAGGATCTGAGCAGTCCAATCACACAGACTTCAAGAAGTCGTGAGAGAAAAAGCTTCGCCAAAATAGGGCAAATAACAGTCATTTGCATGGATAATAGACTTTTCTGAACCCCCCCACCTCCCCCCTCACACACACACACTCTTTTCATTTTATTCAATAAATAACCAAGTGGCTTGTGTTGCTAGGCAACCGCGACACAAGTACCCATTGCGTTGTTTTAACACAATGTCAATGCCAGGCACAGGGCCCACTCTATCTTGTGGGTATTGGAGGCTTGCTAAAGAATTTGCATGCAGCACATCTCACCTGGTATATCGCTCTGTTAAATTTGAGACCTTGAAGATGTCAGTCACTTTTGTAATGTAACAAAAACTGTGATCGGCATACGGCGTTTCAAAACAGATCTCTTTAAAGTAGATGAGACGAAATTGGTGTGCGAAATGATTTGTGTACAAAAAAGCCAACAATATGAGACTACAATGTAAGGTACCACAGAGACATTTATGTAGCATACAAAAGATGATGTATCAGTAATCTGATGTCAAATTGAGGGTGTTGGTATTAATACAAAGCTTTCGATTACCTTTCTGTCTTTTGTGTTTTACTCCACAGTGGCTGGAGAGACTGGCGCTTTCTCAAACCTGCGTCCTTGAAGCCCAAGAATGGCCAGTTCACACGCCGTTCCGCCTCCTAAAGCGAACCTGACGTCTAATCAACACCTGCAACCTCCACACCCAGCCGTGTGTCCAAGTGAGACTTCTAAAGTCGTGCCAAGCTCACACTCGCAGCAAGAGTTGAGGGAAAGGAGGGACTTTAATCAAAGCTCCACAAACATGAAATTATTTTTTCCTCCCCAAGCATTTTATAACCTGGGCAGCGCTGTCCGGCCCTCGTGTCTCTTTGAATTGTAAGATAGCTTTTTTCTCTAGTCGGCCGGAGAGCAATTGTGCCCCTCAACACTAGCTTACAATGTGTATCTAGAGAGCCTTCACCTTATATTAGATTTGCCTTCACATTCTACAAAGATGTGGGAGTACTGCAGTGGCCGTTTCAGCTTTAGACAATAAATGCCCCATGAAATACATACAGATCCTCAGTAATGACTGCCATCCATCTTGGCTCGCATTTCAATGGCTTGTGCATTTACTGGGGCCTTTGTGTCTTCTTATTGTTACCCCGGCTGATTCAGTCAGAACGATTTGAGCACTTGATGCTCGGTCCGTCTGCCTTTAGAATCTGCCTTAGAATACAGAGACTTTCGATCTCATTTTCAATAGCGTACCTCTGATATCTTTGTGCACGCAAGATGCCACGATAACCTCAAAGTCATTATTCATGCGGAAAAAAGCATTTGGATTGCAGCGGTACCAATTGCGCTAGTGGTGTGAGAGCACAGCACAGCCAAAGGCTGTCTGATTTCATGCCATGCACACTATTCAACAGTGGTTTTATTTCAGATATTACCAAGAATTTTCATTAACAAATTAGGCCTGCGTATCAACAGCCTCTTTTCCAGACAGGTCCCTGAGCTCAGCTCTGCTGCACTCCTGCATTCTCATTATACTGCTGGGCCATACTAATTACAATCAATCTGAGGTGACTACGTATGACCTTCGGAGCGGTGAGGAATTCACGACTGTGAGATTTACGGATGTTGCGACCCACGGCGCGGGTTCAGGTAAAACACCGCCGTCGTATTATAGAGTTTGTGCCACTATTATTTAGATTCAGTACAGTGTGAAATACTCTAGCTTTTCCTGCCTTATCTCAGCTTTATGCCAGCTTTATTAAGCATTAGGATGAACATGTGCGCCTGGCAATCCGTTTAGCCCTTGCCGATTAGTTTGCTTAATTTTTTTCTTTTCTTTTACTAAGGTGAGTGCGTGGGAGGCCATTCGGGAAGCGGGTCCCTAATCAGGTTTTACCTTTATCTTCCCAGTGAACTCTGATATTAGAAGTGTTCAGGCTGGCAGATAGCGTCGGGCAACATAGTATGGAATTGGTTGGAGATTTGAGACGTGACCGTACTGAGAGATTTCCACATCCTCCAGCGTCCTGTATTTATGGTGAAAGAAATTACAGGAATTATTGAGTTGCATTCAAATGAGCGATTCAGTTCAGTCGCGGCTTACTTGGAAAAGAGGTTGTGTTAAATTTTCCCTTTTAGAAAGATTTTGTGAAAATGATTAATAACGAGTATCATTTAGTGGAGTGACAGTGTTATATGTGATGATAGATTAATCTTTTCATATGTGTAGGGGGAAAGAAACAAAACATATTAACTGAGCGTTGCCAGAGCGGCTGAATGAGTAAGCAAGGTGGTTTGACTTATTTGACTTATTGAATTTTTGTATGCACAAATAGTCATTTTAAAGCGATTATGAAAATGTATGCCTTGAAGGACGCTTTTTGACATAAATATTTCCATCCCCCGCCACAAAGCGAAAGGCAAGAAATTATTCATCGCTTCAAAAAGTAAACAAGGGCTACATCTTGATGTTGCTCATGCTTGAGGAATTTATCCAGTGTTCTGTGGCTTCCTGCATTACGTAAATAACATACTAAAACCAAAGCATTCAATAATGCAGGTGGTAGACCCTTCCTCTCAATTATTCATTTCAATTGTTCCTCTCTGTACGAGGTGTGGGTGAAGCCTTTAAAGATTTATTTTCTCAGAACTCTGGAAAAAATAATATAATTTGTACGTGTTTTGATAGACCCAACATAATAACTTTTTTATTTGTTTACGCGGTATCGCTGGAAATCAAAGGAAATATGTAGATTCGCTACCAGGAAAATTGTTTATTATTTTTGAACCCAAGTCTCACAGGTATGAGGTACAGAACAGATAAACACATTCCTTTATTGATATATTCATTGCTTCTGTATTTTTCCCCACCGTAGAGCACGAGGCAGTGGCATTAGTTTTGTTAGACAAGATTTACAGTGAAGTAACTATATTTAGGAGAAACTTGGTCAGATTGCTTTGCCTTAGTGAATGCAGTAATGTATCTGTGGAATTGATGTTGTGCTGTAGGTTATACTGATTAAATAGGCTGTGACGGGATTCAGCCACAGTTTTATTCTCGTTCTTTTGAATTTCATGGTTTTAAGATTCAAAGCATTTCAATCTACCGTGTGTTTCCCAAAGTCAAAGAGCATAGCATCACACATTTAGGCAACAATTCGCTCTCAGAATGTAATGCCTTCATTTACATTCTAACGGTAGTGCATTTATTTAACAAACGGCACAAAACAATTAACATTCCTGCATATTTGCTCAACATATGGTTTAAACAGTCAGTCATTAATGGAAATAGTCTAAATATAACCTTTTAATAAGAGTCACATGTTCCAGTCAGAGTGTGTTTTGATCTGTCATATGGAAAAAAACATAAGTTTTGCTTACCTGTTCTGCACAGAATTGTGTTCAAGTGCAATATGGCGCCATCAAAAGAGATTTCAAAGGTCTTCAGAATAAGATTAGTGGAGGCTAAGATGAGAATGGATTACAAAAGGATTCTGAAGACTTGAGCTTCCATCTGGCCACATAGATAGGAAAATAGAAATACATAGGACTGCTGCTACTTTCCCTGAGAGTGGGCGTCTGGAAACGATCAGTTCAAGGGCATGACATAGAATCAGGCAAGACACAAAGAACGCTACGTAAAAACTGCCGCTGGCTGCTCTAGTGCTTAATAACATCGTGTTCACCTATGATTTATCATTCTACTATTGGAAGTTCACTACAGTGTTGTTTGGATGGGTTGCCATGGAGGAAACTACTACTCTCCAAAAAAATTACTGTTGACTCATGCTGGCCAAAGATCACTGACAGCAGTGTTGGAGCAATGAAATAAGAGGCAGCTTTCTGGTGAATGTTTGCAGTGTTTGAAAAAAAGGCATGACAGGCATTCAAAACCAATTAAGGTTCACTGAGATTTGCCATCAGTAACATTCATTTTAATTTGTTCATTTAAGTTTTAGTTCTATAAAAACTTAACTTATCTAAAATTAAAAAAAAATATGCTTTAGTGGTTTAATTGTAGGGGTCATATTGAGGGTTTTGTACAATAAAAACATGATGTTTTATCACTCAGCTTATCACTTTACAATCTAAAAATAGTATACAATTGTTAAGAAGCAGTCACAGAAAGTTGTTTAATACAAAAAATGTTCTAGTGTTTAGGAATAACAATATAGGTCAGTGTGCTGTTCCTGACTTTGTGTAGCACCTGCTGCTCTGCAAAAGCAATTGTCCCATTTTTGACCAAGTTTCTTTAAATCTTTGTTTAGCCAGAAAAAGAACAAATAGATACTGTGAGAACATTTGTAATGTGCAGCATTCCAGTGTATGAACTAATCAGTTCCCCTGTGAATTCTGCTTGTGCAATGTCAGTGATGTTTCTCATTCAAAACAGAAACATATTGACTATATATTCATATGAGTGACGTGAGACATATGTTTCTCCCTCAATTAGTGTTGTGATTTAAATTTCATAGCCTATTAAGGCACAGATTTGTGAGACAAGTACTAGATACAGTGCAATCAAGAAAAACAATCAAATCATTTATATAGAGAATATCAGCAAAGCAAAATGTGCAGACATAAAAAAAAAATTAGATTTCTGATCTACAATATATTTGCGTTAGTTTTATTCATAAGGGCATGTATTAATGTAAGTACACTGAAAAAAAAAACTTGTGGGATTAACTTAAAAATTAAATATTACTGTTACTGCTCTGTACAATCTACTTAAAAAGTAATTATTACATAATTATATATAATTTCACTTATATAACTAAGTAAAATCTACTTACCTAAGTTAACAAAGAAAGTAAGTAACTTTAGCTTGGCCAGTAAAAGTTTGAGTAGTTTTTACTTGGTCAAAGCTTGCTTGGCAATACTTTGATTTTACTTAATATAGCACCTAATTAAACTATGTTTTTAAAGTGTATGTTACTTAGAAACATCTAAGTAAATTATACAAAAGCTATCATGTACACACCATATCTATATAATCAGTAAAGTGGTGCTCATCCAAACACAGAGACTTCAATACCTGGTACACGATACACAATGACGGTAACATTCTGTGGTTCATTTTTGAGCATTAATGTGTCATTTTAAGTAGAAATTGAACTCCAGATGTAACAAAATATCAAGTTACTAATTCTAACAACAAAAACAATGATAAAACAATGAAAAAAAAAAAACAACCTTATTAATTATTCATGCCCCAGTGCATGATGGGAACCCCAGTATCAGAAAAGTTGAGTAGGTCTTAATTTTATAATGTTTATATTTACACTTTAACTTCTACAAACTTGAATTAAGTACCAATATAGAATTTACTTTGTATTTTTAGATTATTGCCTGAACTAACTTTTTCATGTAGAAATTACATTTGATTTTCAGTAGTATTTACTAAACCGTCGGATTATTTTTATCACAGAACTACTGCTCTTTGATTTGTTGATCTGTTTTAGCTGGAATATGAGGAATTTACATGATTGTGATATCTGATTATTACCAACAAAACACCTTGTGAACACTTTGTGTTTGAATGTACAAACTTGCTTTTTGCCTAATTTGTGGAGGACTTTTGCTTCTAGACATGTTCTAATTATTGTAATTTGTATTTACCTTTCCCTCTTGTGCCTTAAAGATCTTCTTTGCAGTGAAATATGTAACAACACTTATGGTTTCTATAAGGTTCAACATACTTTATTCTGCTCCATCTTTCAAAAACAACATCTTCGCTAAACCTACACATTGTGACGGAGATCACAAAACAGTCCTCGGAAATACGCAGAATTATGTTTATATACTGTACAGTAAATGAAAGCTGCTCATTTATAGGTGCATATTTAGGTCCCATTTTTTACTTTAATTGTTAGCGTTAAGCCAATAATAGCATCATAATTTTCTGATTATTTGGAATAATGGTGTCTATCCTACTTCCTCCTCATTACTCCACCACTATTGGGTGGTTTAAATGTGGTCAGTCATATATTAATGTATTCAGCTGCTTGCAATGAAGTTTGGAAAGAACCGTTTTTGCAACTTAGCTGAGCTGGGAAAGTCTTTTTCATTTCTAAAACTTTGATGATGTGTATGGTACATTGAGAGTTTTTCAGCTCCAAAAGATCAAGGAGAATTCAATTTTTCATTACAGGACCCTTTTTTATTTCTTGAACAGCTGAACGCATCAAAATGTTTCAGATTTTTCACCCTTCCTGCATTTAGTCAGCAACACAGTCCAGTCTTTCTAACGCTGCTTTTGGTTTCTGACTTCTTGTTGTCCTCTCCCTGTGGTATCATGACCTTTGGTGATTTCCTTCTTCCTGTTGTGATGCACCCAGCAGAGCATTACACTGAGACTGTTCACAGCTAAAGCACTGTCTGGCTGCGCCCCTTAACCTCCCCTCTCACACACACTTTGCTCCTCAGATGTCATTGTGCATAAAAGGATCCAGGCCTACTGCATGAGTTGCATTGGAAGCTCCAGTTATAGGCTGTCAGGCTCCACCCCTCCATCAGTTGCAGCAGTCGTCCCACATGAGGGCAGTGAGGGAAAGCGTCATTAATAGGGTAGAAAAAGACAGGATCAATAGGCCTCCTCAAAGGAATTCATTTTGAGACTGGATAGAGTCCATCTGTAGATTTTTTTTTTTCACCCACAAATTAGCTGAATAAAGTGCCTGTATCTTGTATGAGGGACTGTTGCCTCGACCGCCTGCTAGCTGAGCAGCATGAGATAGGCCTGCTGAATGGCATTATCAAATGGAAAATTATTGCTTGGAATAATCAGCTGCCGCTTTGATGACTGTGCATGAATTAAGGCAGACTGTTTTGAGCAAAGCGAAGTCCTCGTAGCATATCATAGTCGGTGGCACCGTGGAGATTCACCCGGCGGAGCTTCTGCTATGATTGATTGCTTTCAGACCACTTCACACTTTACCCTCTGACCCTTGAATGGTATTCTATTATTTTTCTTATTTCTCCTCTTGCCCTTTGTAGTGAACTCCAGGGATCTGCTCACATTGTTGCTCTGAGTCTGGTGCCTCAGCGTGTAATGAGTTTGATGTCTAAGAAAAGATATTCAAGTCAAGCACAGTCGTTCTTGTAGCGATGAGACAATGTTTGCTCTCCGCGATTTACATCCGTCTGTCTTTGCCCAGAGACACAAGCATCCTCCTACTTAGATAACAGATTCCTTTATCAACTGAACCCAATTAAAAAACTGAAATAACGAGGAATTCATTTGATATCGCTGATCCTTATCGTCGCCATGTGCGCACAAGCGATTAAAGATGAATGGCATCTCTATCGTCATCTTTCTATTTCTAAATCTACATTTTTAGTTGATAGACAGGAAACCATATGCAGGTGTGTATGGAAGTCACATTGTGACTTCTTTCAAAACTGTTTTATAAGCGATTGTTCGTATGAACTGTTAATCCAGAATGACAGAAAAGTACAAGAGTGTATTTGTTTTCCCTTTAGGGTCAGTAAATAATTAGAAATTAAATCCTGGGACTTAAAGGGATAAATCCCCCAAAATAAAAATATCATCATTTACTCTTTCTTTCTTTTACAGAAGATATGAAGATATGTCGAAGATGTTAGTAAATTACCATAATGCTGGTAATATGGTAAGAATGCTGGTGTTCCACAGAAGAAAGGTGGATGAGGAGGGTAAAGAGAGTAAAAAATGCCAGAAATTTTTGGATGAATTATACCTTAAAGGTATAGTTCACCCCAAAATGAAATGTAGCCAATTATTTACTCACCCTCCAGGCATCCTAGGTGTATATGACTTCCTTCTTTCAGACGATTTCAATCAGAGTTATATTAAAAAATTACCCTGGCACTTCCAAGCTTACGAATGGCATAGACAGGCGTTTATCTTTATCAGTCCAAAAAAAAGTCCAATAAAGTGCATCCATCCATTATAAAAGTGCCTAAAGCGGCTCCAGGGGGTAAATAATATAAATAAATAATAAATTTTGTAAAAAAAAAATACCCATATTTAAAACGTACGAATAACTTTAATCTACTGTAGCTTGCGCCGACTGGTCGTACATGGAAGCAGCTCTGGGTGGATGATGTAAGATGGCAGCATTTCCTAACACAGCACTGGTCTCGAATTAGAAGTTCAAAACGAGGATTTGTAAAGAAAAAAGGAATGAGGATTACCTTTCGTTTTCCTTTGCTAAAGTAAGGAAACTTTGCTTCTCTTGCTCCTTTAAACAAACGTTGGTTTGTGTCAGACTCTTCGGCGCATGCTCAACGCCAATGTCCTATGTCATCTGCCTGGAGCTGCTTCCGTGAACGACCAGTCGGGGCAAACTAGATTAAAGTGATTCTTACGTTTTAAATATGGATATTTTTCTTACAAAAATGCATTGATTTGCTACAGGAGGCCTTTATTCATCCCCCAGTGCCGTGTGAGGCATTTTTATTATTTTTTTATTATGGATGGATGCACTTCATTGGACTTGTTTTGGATTGATGAAGAGAAACACCCATCTATGTCATTCTAAAGCTTGGAATTGCCAGGATAATTTTTAGTATAATGTCAATTGGATTCATCTGAAAGAAGGAAGTCATATACACCATGGATACCTGGAGGGTAAGTAAATAAGGGGCTAATTTATATTTTTGTGTAAACTAACCCTTTAAATTAGAATTAATTCACTCTATAATTAAAATTTCCTGATAATTTATTCACCCCATGTCATCCAAGATATTCATGTCTTTCTGTCTTAAGTCAAAAAGAAATGAAAGTTTTTGAGGAAAACATTTCAGGATTTTTCTCCATATAGTGGACTTGAATGGGGATCAGCAGGTTGATCCCAGGCAAGGAATAAGGATCTTGATAGCGAAACGATCTTTAATTTCTTAAAAATATAAAAATGTATATTCGTTTTAACCACAAATGCTTGCCTTGCATCAACCCAACTTCACCTTCAGCCAGCTGGTCCCCATTGAAGTCCACTATATGGAGAAAAGTCCTGGGATTTTTTTCTCAAAAACATTAATTTCTTTTTGGCTGAAGAAAGAAAGACATGAACATCTTTGATGACATGAGGTGAGTAAATTACCAGGGAATTTTGGAGTGAACTAATTCTTTGTCTGTGAAGACTAAGACTTCTTTTATAATCTACAGTGAAGCAATCAGCAGTGGTGAGTGTCCCCCATGCTGGTTCAAAAACAAGGTCAGTAAGAAGTTGTTTACAGGGCGTTACGTGTAAAAGCAAAAATAAGCAGCTGTTGTGACATGTAATTTATTTTATTCATGTGTTTTCTTAGATTTTAGATTTCAGCTTGAAACTTCAAAGCAATCTAATGTGTTTTTCAGGGTTATTTTTTACTGCTGAGTTACATTTTCAAATCGCCAAACACCAAGTGAATTAGCGAAGAGCTTCAAAAAATTTCCGAACCTCGTCTACGGCTGACCATCGGCGAAATAGCAAATGAATTTCTGTGAATTAAAAAAATAGAAACGTGAAAGTATAAATCTCATGAGATGTTAGGAAAGCAGATGTATTAAAAAAGGAAAATGAGCTCTGCTCTTTCTACTTGTGAAGTAAAAAGAAGGATTCCAAGTACTGAAGTCAGAGCCAAGGTCGGCGGCTATGTCGGAACTCCAACTGTGAGAGTTGAAAGACTGAAATGCTTCAAGTTAAGTAAGTAGAAGCCATTAAAAGTCATGTCACTGTGCTGCTCCCTTCTTTATGAGTAACTGATATAATCACTGGTGATGTGCACCGGCTCACGTGCAGCTCATCGCCATGCACACTACATACTAACAGTTCACCAACGATCAACTAACACCCCTGCGTCTTGCCTCTTGCTGCTCGAGACATGTGTGCCCTGCATATGAAACAGGCCTGTGTAATCCAATCGTGGAAACGTATGCCCTAAAGAGCCACATTGCCTGCCTATGCATGTTGATAATCCTGTTTATATAATCCATGCAATGTTGGTTGGAATAAACCTTCCGAGTGACATTTAACTGCTTTTGATGCAAACATATTCTCCAGCAATCAGTCGTTTTAGGCCTTACGTGTAAAATCCTGTGAATTTACCTCAATACGCTAATGAATGATTACGTCTCCATCCCTGCTTTCACACAGATCTCACCACAGATTCCCAACACTCTCGCATCACGAGTGAACTCTGGAGGCTCCGGCCCGCTCTGATGAATGGATAGTGTAAAGTGGAGGCGCATGGCTGCAGCGCAGTGAGGTAAACCCAGCCCAGACAGTTTGCAGGTCACAGACGGAGGGAGAACGCTCCACGCAGGCATGAGGGATCTGATAATGGCTGAGGAAGAAGTCGTCTCAGCGGGAGCCTGCCAGGAATTACTAGCTCCTTTTATGAAGTGCTATGGCTAGGGAATGCTAATGAGACATTTGATAAGGCATAGAGGGCTAAGTCAAGTGTTAGGTGCCATGCCAGGAGGTGTGAATGCGCAAGCTATGATCGGCTGTTGGTTTCTTTGACTGGATGGAGATAAGAGGAGAGGCCCTCAACAATGCCTTTGTAAAGCATTGGCACCTGTGCTGGGGAGCCAGGTAGACCTGAAGACATTTGTTGAGTTGTACGTTGAGACGACCTGCTTTACGGAGGCTTAACTGATTTAAAAGAGGTTTTGGAAGGGAATATATTACTTAGGTCCCTATATTACAGCAGAACACTAGGGGCCCGATTCAATTATGTCTTTATCATACGTTCTCATATCCAGTCAGTCCTCATGAGACACGACCACATCATAATGGAACTGTTAACATTTACGCATAGTGGAATAGATTTTTCTGTCGCTTTAACTGTGACAGACTGCATTTTAGCATTAAACCGGTGACTTTTAATATATACCCATTTGAATATTGCGTATGCATAAAGAACAATGTGTGTATGTGTAAGTTTGGGATCAGTAAGAGGTTTGTTAAGTCTTTTGTGCTCATCAAGGCTCTGTTTATTTGATTTAAAATACAGAAAAAACTATAATATTGTGAAATATTATTATATTTTAATATACTTTAAAATATATTTTATTCTGTGATGCAAAGCTGAACTTTCAGAATCATTACTCCAGTCTTCAGTGTCACATAATCTTCAGAAATCATTCTAATATGCTGATTTATTATTAATGTTGGAAACCGTTGTGTTGCTTAATATTTTTTTGGAAGCTGTGATGTTCTTTGATGAATAAAACGTTAAAAAGAATAACATTTATTTAAAATAGAATTTGTTTTGTAACACTATACACTCCCGTATTTTTTTTTCTTTCTTTCTTTCTTTGTTTGAAGGAAATCAATACTTTTATTCAGCAATAATGTGTTAAATTGATAAAAAATGATATTGTTAGAAAAGACTTTGTTAGAAAAGCCTTTGAATAAATGCTGTTCTTTTAAACTTTTTAATTATCAAAGAATCCTGAAAAAAGTGTCACAGGTTCCAAAAATTTCAACATTGATTATAAATTAGCATATTTGAATGATTTCTAAAGGATAATGTGACACTGAAGACTGAAGTAACGGCTGATGAAAATTCAGCTTCGCATCACAGAAATAAATGAGATTTTAAAGTATATTAAAATAGAAAACTCTAATATATAATGTCAAATAATTTTGCTTTTTTTCTGTATTTTTGATCAAATAAATAAAACTTTGATGAGCATAAGAGACTTAATTAAAAATCCTACTGATCCCAAACATTTGAAAAGCAGTTATAATCTTTATTTACTGATTCCACACTTTTGAATAGCAAGTATTATCTTAATTTCTTATCTTTTTTTTAAGTAAGTTTTAGCAAATCCAAAAATGATTGTTGTGATGCCTAAATTCACTTGTAGTGTTTAGAATTTTATTTCTAGTGTTTTTAATTTTCAGTGGCAGTATAGTGTGGAAGTTTAATGTTTAGTAAAATAGGAAATACATATTGAAATGTCTTTATTATACTGTCTAAAAACATAATAGAAAATTTTAAATTCTGGCTCATAAAGATGAAACAAAAGTAATATATCAATGCATTCCTACTTTATCTGTGTATTATTTGACTGTAAGGATGTGATATTTTCAAGGAGCCATTTTAAATGAATTCGGATTTCCAATCCAAGACGTTCTTTTGCAACCAAAGGTTATGGCCTTCGTGTCAGTGACGTTTGCTCATTAAGTGCCAATCAGAGATTACCGCAGGCCATGATTTGCCTGTCTAGTGACGGAGCACCTGTCAGCAAGTGGCAATCTCTCACCCTACATCTGCATGCTGCGCAGTGCCACTGCCTGTCCAGTTTCTCATTATCTCCGTGCCCTTTTACTGCCCACATGGCTCAGTAAGTGGGTCAGAGCTGCTTACATTTGCAGTCTCCAAAGTCCCAAATTTCTATCCACGCTCATTGATCAGCTAGGCTGTGACCCAGAAAGCACTGCTGTGGCTGTCCACTCTCTCACCGAAGTTCAGAGAGGAAATTTGGTGAGTTATGCACCATGTGCGTTGTAAATCATCTCAGTGTTACTGTTCTGGAATAACGACGTTAGTACCAATGATTGCTTCTTTACTTGCATGAGTATAAGGACATCTGTTAGACACATTTCACGAGTGGTTTTTTTTTAAATAAATGATAGGTAGCTAAATTGGAGCTTCTTGAAGGGTTGTACAGATACAAAGACCGACACGATCAGAACAAAAGGCCTATTTTTAGCAATAGTTTCAAGCAGACCATGCGTTTTTGAAAGGCGTGTTGCGAAGTGCAGCTCGACACGTCCACTTCATTTCGCACCTAATTTTCAGGAGAGAGGTATATTGAGACAGTCAGCTCGTTTCCCTCCGCATCTGCATATTACACGTCCTGAGAGATTTAAATCGGATAAATTAGGGCATCTTTGATCCGACGGACACATCTGTCATTCATTAATGCTGTCACAGAGTCTCGAGAATACTGCCAGCTGAGGCTCTCCCAGGAGAAGATGTCTCTCTCTGTCTTTTTATGATGCTCAAGATAAAAACACAATTAAAACATTAGCTGCAATGTTCTGCTTAAAACATTTTATTTTTCCCTCAAATGAGCAGTGCAATTAAGAACGTGAAAACTCTGCCGTCCTGGCAGGGGCTGTAATGGAATCTGGCAGCTCCGTGACAGGGGTGATTACGAGAACTTTAATTGACAACCTGTCATTCTTCCAACATTTCCGACAGACGGCACGCATTGTTTCATCATTTACAAACACTTACGAATTCTTCTAAAATGCGTCGTAGAGCGAGCGAGCGGACCCGCCGTAACCCCGCAGCGTGTGTTTTAATCACGCTCCCCCGTGCAGGCTCGATGACCCGCAGAAATGCAGAGATGACAGCGGGATGTAGGCAATAAAGACTCACCATGCCCTCTTCAGCAGTTCTTAAATAGTGATGAGGTGCTCATAAGCAGCACTGCTCGAAGAATAATATCCCCTCTGAAAGGGTCCATACCTGCGAAGCCATGTCTAAGTGGACGTCTGCAGCCTGATGTGAAATTAAAAAATTCACCTCTTACTGTGACTCTAATTAAAAACACTCGAATCAACAATTTCGCATGCAAGACAGCACTTCCAGAAGAGATGCCTGGTGGGTTTGCCGTTTGCAGAGCGTTATTAGCATACTCTTATTGTCTATTCCTCTGTTTAGCCCTGGCGCATGAACTTTATCACCTCCGATGGTTTGCAACGCTGCTCGGTTTCTCTCCTCAAAAGATTCCCGCAACACTTTCATCTAAATGCATAATACTTACAGCTGTGGAGTACTGCGAAAATGGCTATGCGTATCGCATGCATCCTTTTTCTGTTATTTTAAGACGGTGCACTACAGACCTTTGAACCCGCTGAAAATATGATGTATTCAGAATGAACAAAACGCCTCTCGCTGGGATCGTTGGTGGACTCCTTCAAGGTTGGCTAAACAAAAAAGAGAAGAAAATCAATGGCTCTACAAAGAAATTTCTTCCAATAGTTTGAATACAGTACTCTTTATTCAAAAGCGAGACTGGTTCATGCTCGCGTTTGTATATTAGCTGTTCGTGAGCCCGCTATGAGCCTTAAACATTGATTTGCCAGGATCTTTCTTTGATTGTTCTTCATATGTGTTTATCAGTCAAATTATGGGTGTTTGTAGTGGATGGATAAAAAGGCTCTGATAAAAAGTTGAATAAAGCGCTGGCATCCTCTTGCTTTTTCAATTCTTCTGCACCTGATTCTTTTAAAAAAAGTGTGGTGCTTTCTTTACATTTCCTCTCCATTCGAGAACAGGTTGTTGTTTAGGAAGCAAACCAGGGCATCCAAAACTTGTCAGAGTGGCAGAGTTCCTCTCCAGAGGAAGCGCATTAAAATGCAAAATCGACCCCATCTGGGTTTTGATTTGCAATGTAAATCCACTTTGTTGCAACACAGAAACATGACTGTGATCCCAGTATGTGTAACGCTTTGTTGAAGTGCGGTCATGATCGCTTTCTTGTCTTTTTTTTTCCAAGAATTTTTTTTTTTTCATCCAGATAAAACTTAATTGAATTGGATCCTAATCTCTTTCGAGATGTGTCAAGAGGAAAATAAATAAATAAAAAATATTAGTGCGGGGTACAGAAATCCACTATCTCTCAAAAAAAAAAACATTTTTTTTTGCCCTCTGGGATCGGGAGCAATCTTAAGGCTGTTTTTGCCGATTAGGTCTTTGGTGTTCTCAACTGAATGCCTCTTTTATCACGAATGCCGTGGTCTTTTTCTCTGGCTGCCTGTGGAGAGGAGAGTGAGATGCGGCCTGAGATGTCAGTGATCAGCCACCCTGCTCAGCTCTGCCTGAGTCTCCTCTCTTCTCCTGGAGGGGCTGACATTGAGCTAGACTCAACAGATGACCCACACAATCACTGCAGCACCTGAAAATAAAATAGCCTCCCTTGGGCTCCCACCATCACAGCATTTTCTAGTGTGTGTGTGTGTGTGTGTGTATGAGAGAGTGAGTACCTATGTTTGTGTGTATGTGAGAGAGAGACATTTTGAAAGGGCAAGAAGAAAGTCTTGTATTTCAATAGCATGTTAATTCTGTATATGGAGTCTGTAAATAGATAGATGTGGAATTTTTTCCAAGAACATCCATGGGATTTCTTTTGAATTTATGATTTGGTATATTTAAGGCAACGTATGATGCATGTGATGCACTTGCTCAAAGAATAATTGATTTTATATTTTAATTCTTGGATTGTTTTGTAGGTGATATGGTAAGGTCAGAAAAAAAAGTATGGGAATGTGTTGCTTGGCTGTCAGTGCACCAATATAGTGTTGAATTATTGATCAGCTTGGGCCTACCAGCAGAGACTATTGTAGTGAGGGAGCATTCACATTAATGAATATTGAATAAGATTCCAGAGTTCAGTGAGATTTTTAAATAGCTATGCTGTTAACATCAGAATACTAAGAATATTCTCTGACACAACTTGTTGAAGAGTAATTAAGAATTAAAAGACACACATCTACTGTTCAAAAATATGGGGTCAGCGAGATATCTATTATATGTATTTTTTAAAGAATTTAATGCTTTTAATTCTACAAGGATGCATTAAATTTCTTAGAAGTGCTGATGAAGGCTTTTGTAATGACACAAAGATTTCTTTTTACTGTCTATTCATCAAAGATTCCTGGGAAAACATAGAGGTGTTAAATACAACTATAACAGAACAATGGGAGACATTAAAGGCCAACACAAGATGCCAAGGTGCCTTAAAGGAGAAGTCTACTTCCAAAACAATAATTTACAGATAATGTACTCACCCCCTTGACATCCAAGATGTTCATGTCTTTCTTTCTTCAGTCGTAAATAAATTGCCTTTTTTGAGGAAAACATTTCAGGATTTTTCTCTATATAATGGACTGCTATGGTGCCCCGAGTTTGAACTTCCGAAATGCAGTTTAAATGCGGCTTCAAACGATCCCAAATGCGGTTGTAAATGATCCCAGCTGAAGAAGGGTCTTATCTAGTGAAACAATCGGTTATTTTCATTTAAAAATACAATTTAAATACCTTTTAATCCCAAACGCTCGTCTTGTCTTGCCCTCCCTGAACTCTGTGTATTCTAGCTTAAGACAGGGTATGTCAAAAAACATATTTTCATTAAAACATATTTTCTCCTTCAAAAAAAAACGTATTTTCTCCTTCAACTTCAAAAAGTATTTCAGAATCATCCTACATCACTGCAGAAGTTCCGACCCAGTTTTTGCAAAGTGAACATGCAAAGATCAAACACCCTTAACAAAGAAAGGAAAACGGCGATATAGGACGATTTTGAAATTGAGGGAGAAAATAGTTTTTCAACAAACCCTAATTGTCCTGAGGTAGAATGCACAGAGTTCAGGCAGAGTAAGACAAGATGAGCATTTGACATTACAAAGTTATATAAATTGTATTATTTTAATGAAAATAACCGATCGTTTCACTAGATAAGATCCTTCTTCCTCAGCTGGGATCGTTTACAACCACATTTGGGATTGTTTGAAGCCACATTTGGGAAGTTCAAACTCGGGGCACCATAGCAGTCTATTAAATAGAAAAATCCTGAATTTTTTCCTCAGAAAACATCATTTCTTTACGACTGAAGAAAGAAAGACATGAACATCTTGGATGACAAGGGGGTGAGTAAATTCTGTCAAGTTTTTGTTCTGGAAGTGAACTTCTCTTTTAAGGATGACCTATTAAAGCTTAAAATGAAAACTTACCCTCATGTTGTTCTAAACCTTTATATTTTCCTTCCTTAAAAGAAAAAAGGTGAGTTTTTGAAGAACATTCCGCCCACTTCTTATCTATATAATGATAATGCACCACAGTTGGGACACATTGGAATAATTAATCTGTCACATGACCCCAAGGTTATTCTCTGAACTGTAACAATGATATTCCCTCTTAACTCGTATTTCCTCGCCTTTTGATCGGATGAGCTGTTCAGACTGATAGATCTCTGTCTTCTCCAGCTGAGAGTGATTTCAGAAGACCACAGGACTGGATGTGAAAGGGGCAGAAAAATTAAAGGGCAGTCGCTTCTCTGCCAGAAACCATATTAAAATTGGAGTTACTTTTTCAATCTGGGATATCTGGGGGGAAGTAGGGGGGAAATCATGAAACTCTGAAGCTTTCCCTCTAATGAAAATGCATGAGGCTGAGCTGTGTTTTGAGAAATTGAATTATTAAAAGCAAACATTGTACCAAAATAGCTTTAAATCCATAAACCCTCTTCTGCCTATGTAACTGGTACATTATCAGAAGTAGAACAAAAGTACGTCATCTCTTCAATGTCTTGTTCAACCTGACTTTCTCTCCTTTCTTCATCCAGCTGAGCTTATTACAGTAAATCAAACTTTACGTCAACGTCTGCAGCCCATGTAGAACGTACAACATAATTTACGCAGTTATTAATTTCTTAATGATCAGGACTGATGGCCAGCCAAATTTGATGTATTGTTGCAGCGCGAGATACTTTTAGGCACTGGATTTATGGACCTCTCTACTGGGAGATAAATGTCTTCCATATTTTACGCTGTCATTTTTTATTCACGCCAGTAGCAGTGTATTTGTGCACATTTCTACAGACAGAATGCTAAAATAATGTCGGAGCTACCTGTCATTTACAGACCTTGACTGCAATGGGGAAGGCGGTTATTCACATGCTCAGTCTTTACCCACCTGACCAATTAGATGTAAGAGAACCACACAAGATGGAGTCTGCCTTAAGGAGCAGGTACAAGCCATGCCTGCCTCACAGCAGTTGCTAAGCAACAGCATCTATCTGTTATTGAGAAAACTTGTTGCCAGTGAGCAACTATATATCTATATATTTATGTAGAGAGCGGATGTGTATGTGTGTTGAGCAATAGTGTGAAGAAAAAAGAAATCTCTGTTTTTCACTTAGGCAATCTGTCCCCTCTAAGAACAGAATCAGTATAATGGAAGAATCTGTTATTGGTCTGAACTGTGTACTCCCGTTTTTATTTGGCTTTAACAGTATTTGGCTTTTTGCTAGTTTTATTGACAGAAATGGTAGAAAAAGGTTGGGAAATCACTTTTAGAATAGGAAAAAATGATGCAAGATGGAGTCAAGCTTGTGGTTCATGTTGTGCTGTGCTTGAAGGTGTTTGAGTATTTAATGTTTTCCCTATAGTTCTGTGTTTAGAGCTGGGTAATATGTTGAATTCTCTCAAAATATTCTTAATGATACCGGCACTATATACGTGAGCAAAATTGTGAATATTGGAATGCTTTTAATGCACTTTTTGCTTCATATATTGAAGTTTCTAAAGTCATTGTCTTTGGATTAGTATAATGATCATTCCATGTCTCTCAACTCAGTATAAGAACATTAAAAAAATTCAGTTCATAGATTTTCAACTAGCTTTGTAAGAGAGATTTCATTTCCATGAATAAGTTCAAATTTCAGTTTAGAATATTGATTTAATTGTTTACTTCATCGCTCAAAAATATTCATGAATGTCCTTCTGTGATATTTTTCATATGTCAAGTAATATTAAATGTAACATATATTATGTATATTACATTTTTAATAACAGTATTTACAGGAGGATGTAAATAAGACATTGAACCTCCAAATTAATGTACAAACATCATAAAGATAGTATATTTTAAATACGTTGTTAATGGCATTTTTTTACTAAGTATCCTATTTTTAAGTATTGATTGGTGTCTCTATTAGACTAAATGCATTTTAATAGGCTTCGAAATATATAACATCTTTTAATTTATGTGATTTTAGGTTTCAATTTGCAGTCTCTTTATAACCTGATGCACATGGCGCGGATCTGACACATGTCCGATTTTCTCCAAACTCTTTACGGTCATTTAAGACTTTTTAACTCATTCAAGACTATGTGTACAAAGAAACTCGCCAAAACCGTGCATTTTGATATAATTGTGTGTGTTTTCGTCCACTGAAGCGCTACTAGTGAGCTGTCTGAAGCGGCTCAGCATATGCGCACAGCGCATGCAACCTTTCAAACTATATTTTACTGCACCGTTTAGGCATCGTAACCCCAGGTATGTGTCGCCACATTCTCAGGTTATGAATAATAAAGAAAGAAAAGGTAATCTTCCGAAATGAAGCAGCAATATCTTCTCAGGTAAAAGTTGATAGAATCGTGTGTAGAGACAAGCTGGCCATCACACTGCTTATCAGCCTGTTTGTATCCTATTATTAGATTCGCTCACTTGTCGCATCAACAGAACAGCTAATCACGAGGATCTTGTCTTCAGAAAAGATTATTTTATTCGCTTATATTTCGTAAAAGTTTTACCCGCCAACTGGCGACAAACACTGTTACATATACTTGCTTACGCCAATTTTTACTTACTTGGCGAGTGTTAATTTTAGGCCCTGTATATATATATATATAGCAGGTAAAATAAGTATTGAACACGTCACCATTTTTCTCAGTAAATATTTTTCCAAAGGTGCTGTTGACTTGAAATTTTCACCAGATGACGGTAACAACCCAAGTCATCCATACATGTGAAGAGAACAAAGCGCAGAAGTTCATAAATTATGTGTAATAAAATGAAATTTTACTACACATAAAAAAGTATTGTACACATGAAAGTATTGAACACATGAAGAAAGAAGGTGCAAAAAAGCATGGAAATCCAAGACACCAGCTGAAATCTATCAGTAATTAGAAAGCGATCCTGCACCTTGTCTGTGGAAATTAATATTAGCTGGTTTAGTCCCAACAGCTACAGTACCAGGATGATGAAGATGAAACGAGGGTGGACATTTCAGCAAGACAATGATCCCTAACACAGCCAAGGAAACTCTTAATTGGTTTCAGAAAAAGAAAATAAAGCTGTTAGAATGGCCCAGCCAATCACCTGACTTGAATCCAATAGAAAATAAGAACTGAAGATCAGAGTTCATAGAAGAGGCTCACAGAACCTTCAAGATTTGAAAACTCTATGAAAGAATGGGCCAAAATCACACCTGAGCAATGCATGCGACTAGTTTCTCCATACAAGAGGTGTCTTGAAGCTGTCATTACCAAAAAAGGCTTAAATAAGTTTCAGTAGTTCAATAATTTTTCCCTGTGTCATTTTTTTACACGTAACTTAATTTCTGAAATTATTTGTTTTGTTTTATTTGTATGTATGGATTGCTTAGGATCAACATCTGGTTAAATTTTATTTTTTTAATTTACTGGGGAAAATGGTGACGTGTTCAATACTTACTTTAGATAGATAGATAGAGAGAGAGAGATTTTACATCTGGAAAGCAAATATTCTACAGGCTATTTGGTTATATGATGGTTCCTCTGACTGTAAAAATTTAATTTAATTTAATTTAATTTAATTTAATTTAATTTAATTTAAAATGTTATATCCCCAAAAGTCTGAAAATTGAGACAAATTCTGTATGTTGTTTAGTCCTAGATACGATCACTGTATTTCTGCTGCAAGAAAAGGACATTAGGAGCATGGTTGAAGCATTATGTTTCCATCGCCCTGTTTTTATGTGCATTTTGAAGTATTGCATCAGAAACAAGTGATGGAAACGCCTAATTTCAAGGAAAAAAAATCCCTTAATTAGTAAAAAAGTTTTTACGGTAGCTTGAGGTGGTTTTTGAAAAACTTGTGCGAAAATGGGTTTACGTGAATATTGGGAGATAGAAATGCGGTAACCGAATAAATTCCTCCATGCGCATCAAAAAAGTCATGTGACTTCGCACTATGGGACGGCAAAACCGGACTAACCAGTGGACCGAGCAAGTTGCACAGCATCTGAAATGTTATTATGGTCATTCTTAAATGTTCAAGCAAAGTATGTCGTGAAAGTATTTCTGTATAATTGCCTTCCAGAACAGAGTCTTAAACGACTGCGTTTCCAAACAGCAGGCATCCGCCTTCGGATATATAGTGATATATAGTGCTAATTTATCAATGAGTGATGATTTTGTTCTCGATTATGTTTGACTCGTTGGGTGGAAACAGTGATTATTCGCTGATGTTTTATGCGATGTTCCAATTTTGTGCAGAAGTTAAATTCACTTCTTTAAATGAAACGCCAGCTACTTATGTTGGCCTGAGTATGTGTAGACGTACCTGACCCTGTGGAGCGAGTGAATGTTCTGTGTTTTTACGAGACAGGTAATATGTACGAATGGAATTTGATGTATGTTTGTTGGCAGAAACTGCAACATGAGAAAAACAAATGAGTGCAGTGGCACCAAGGACATACATCACGTTATAGAGGGAGCAGGAGTCTGGACTTGTTTGAAAGGACACACGCTATTCGTGGAGATTTATCAAGCGTTTACCAGATCTGTTGTGTAAGCTATGAGCGGACATGTATATATGTCCATATCGTTGTTTAATTTTGATCTGTCCTTGAAGAAACAAAAAGTACTTCCTGTCAGGAAGCAGTGTGATGGCCTATCGTTCTCTCAGGGATGTTGGACAGGAAATGCAAACTAATGAGTGTGAGAGACAGAGATGGAGGAGGAATAGGGGCTCATAAATTAAAGTTACACGCCTGGCTCATCTGCTTGCATGAAAGACAGGCTGTCTAACTATGGCCCTTTTTTTGTGTATGTAATTAATACATTAAATATTATATCAATCCTGCTGCCCACAGCTGTTTGGTTCAAAGTAAGTTTTGTATCATGGCAGAGTGCCCAGGGCCCAGCGCAGGAGAAAGCCGTGCCAGTTTTGCCAAGGGCTGACTGATCACAGGAAGAAACTGCACTTTGTAATTCAGAAGAGGATAACACTGAAAGTCCCACGCTTGTGGACCACGCTTTCTTTTCTCTCCTCATGTTTTTTGCACCCAACCCATCAAATCTTCAAATGGAATTTCAATGAATTCTTTTCACATAAGCACACTATTGTCCTGTTTTTGTTGTTGTTTGTCACTGGTTTTGTCTTCTGACCTGATAGTTGCTTTTGTTTATTGTCACCACCATGTTTGGTTTGCTGCTGTCTCATTGGCGCTCTCCTCTGACAGGATTAGCTCCACAGAGAGAGACAGAGACAGCAAAGAAAAACAATCAGCTTGTCAGAAAGACAACAACTGCGAGTGGTTACCTCAGCCCCTTGATGAGAAGAATCTGCTAAGATTGTGTAGCTTTCTTATTTACTTATGGTTTTTAGTAAATGTAAGTGATAGCCCTGCTCTGCTGTATCATTGTGAGCCTTGACCTGGGCGTTCACTGTGCAGTGTACGTACAAAATGTATGTATTTTATTACTTTCTTGGCTGTCAAAGTAAATTCCTGATAATTTACTCACCCATGTCATACAAGATGTTCATGTCTTTCTGTCTTCAGACGAAAACAAATTAAGGTTTTTGATGAAAACATTCCAGGATTTTTCTCCATATAGTGGACTTCAATGGGGATCAACAGGTTGAAGGTCCAAATTGCAGTTTCACTGCAGCTTCAAAGGGTTCTACACGATCCCAGCTGAGGAATAAGGGTCTTATCTAGTGAAACGATCGGTCATTTTCTTAAAAAAAAAAGAATTATAATAATATATACTTTTAACCACAAATGCTCGTCTTGCACTAGTTCTGTGATGCACGTCTATGACTTCATGCTCTTCGGTTCAGAAAGGTAGGGAAGGACGAAAAACTTCATCTCATTTTCTCCTCCATCTTCAAAATTGTCCAACATTGTTGTTTTATGTTTTTTTGTAAAGGGTGTTTGACTTTCTTTGGACGTTCACTTTGTAAACACTGGGTTGGAAGTTCCACCTACGTCACTTGTGACCTTTACAACGTGTCTATGTAATGCGTGAGGTCCAGCTAGTGCGAGACAAACGTTTGTGGTTAAAAAGTATATATATTTTTATTTTTTTTTTTAGAAAATGGCCAATCATTTCACTAGACATGACCCTTAGTCCTCAGCTGGGATCATGCAGAGCCCTTTGAAAAATTCTAGAATGTTTTCCTCAGAAGCCTTAATTTCTTTTTGACTTAATTTTTTTTGACACAACTTGGTCTCCAAACCACCACACACTCCGATATCAGCAAACCTGAATGTTCAAAATGATTGACAGACAGAGAGTGTTTCAGCCTTTTTGATTAAAAATAGCACAGTCCGCTCCCCTGACTCTTTTTTTGATTTTTTTATAGAGTCTAGGGCTGTCACAGAGATGTGATTTTTTTTTTTTTTTTTTCTTTTTCTTTTTCTTTCCAAGGACACCTGTTTCAGTGATAACTCTCAAATAGTAGAGACATCTGTGTGCTGTTACAAAAATTACATTACATTACATTTAATTATCAAACATCTAATGTTTGAAGTACATAGAAGTGATGCATATAAAACTACAAACCACAAAAGATATGAGATTTATTTTAAACATTTGAATCGATTGACAGCCATCTTCAGTAAAAACTGAAAGCGTTGTTTCCATCAGCCTCAGGGATATTTAGATTGAGTTATTATAAGTGAATTGTCGAAAGAGGCACAGATTGGAAAAACACTCTTTGGTATGAGCACAAACAAAAACACTCCAGCAAATGTCTTTTTAGAATAGCCTCTTTTTTTTTCCTGCTTTTTTCTTTTTCGCCCTTAAGTAAAAATATGGTCTGATGTATTGGCAGCAACAGAAAACAGCTACTTGATTGTGATGCACACAAGAACTTCCCATCTGCACTTTAAAACTGATTGTGTTCTGCAGATGTTTGCACGTTCACACACTTTGCAGCATTACTACATTCTGCAGTGCTTTGAATAGCGGCCCGCCTGTTGATGTTCAACTTAAACGCCTCTGTCATCAAAACTCTCTCCTTTTATTGCACTGTGGTGAAACTAGGCCACACCAGGCAGATGCACAGGCCATCCCTACACCGGCTCATTAGCAAAATGAATGTGAATGAGCACAATGCCAGCTAGTGGGCTTAAAGAGTCATACACAATGATTCTTATCAACTATTGTCATTCGGATCTCAAGGCGAGATTCACAGATTGATATCAGACAATGCTATTTTGGTAGACGGGGATTTGAGAGACATTGACTTTTGTTGTTTCGACAGAGGGGGCTCCCAGAAACCCCCACACGTCTCACATGCGCGCATCCCCGACAGGACTCTGCATTAGCCCTCTTAATTAACATTTACCAAACATCTAGAAGCCGTGTTAAGGTAATGGGACACCCTTTAATCATTAATGGAAACAAATTAACCTTTGAATATCAGCAAGAGGAAGGTTGTTAGTCGTACCCTCATCAACCATGTGCTGTCAGCCTGATTGCAGATACACGGAACTGCTGCGGCGCTCAATGCCCCGTTGCAGGACCAGAGATGGGGAGGGAAGTCGCATGTATGTGGGGCATTAAGACGCTCATTATAGTCCTGCGCAATCAAATCAGGTCAGCCGATGCATCGCAGCCCGCAGGAAGCGTGTGATAGCCAGTCCAGAAATGCCTTGCATTGAGTTAATTAGACATTCAGTTACTGAACGTAGTGCTGCACTGTCACTTGATCGCTTTTTGATGGGGTTTCGAGTAGAAGTGCATTTGTAAATTAGCGAAAGCTTGTCATATCAGTCTGGAGAAGCAATAAGAGTACTTTTCTTTAAGAAGAAGAAGAAGCCTGGCATGATTTTTTTTTTTTCAGGCATCGTAATGAAAATGCTTTTGGAAGGAGTCGTGTTGTTCCCCATCCAAGCCTGTGGTGATCAGCGGCATGGTAATTAATGCAATTGCAACGAGTCTGACCGCACATCCCTGCGACTCTTACAATATGTGACCTTTAAATATCACACTTGGAGCTGGAGTTTGGCAGCGTGCGACGCTGGGCCGTGTGTGTGAAAGTGGACATGTGGTGATGAGGCTGGGGAATGTTTGACACAGCTGTGAGGTGACAGCTGCCATGAAGCTATCTGCTGGAGAGAAATAAACACATCAAGCCTGTGTCGATATATTTACACTGCATACATTATGTATAGATAAATATAGGGCTCTATGATTGTCAAAGAATTTCGAAGAATTTGGATGGATAAATGAAAAGTATGGTTGTATGGATTAGTGCCTGTGAATATTGAAGTGCCAGAAGACTGCTATTTGAATGTGAAGTCTTTATGTTCTGAGTGTTTCTGAGTGGCGCAATAATTGCACTACACATACTATACATACTTTAGCATGCGCAGTGTTCATTGTGTTTTCAGCATCTGCCGTCTGACTTTTTAAGGACACTCCACATTGACTTTATCTCAAGAGTTTCTCTGAGAGTCACTTCACCAGCATTTCATCTTTTCATTTGAGAAAACTGTTATTTCATATACTCTGAGAAACTAAAAAGTCTTCGTGACAACTTGTCTAAATAAAAGTTTTGAGATTTGAAGAACTTGTGGGTCCTTAAATTGTAAGGCCATAAAAAGTCTTAAATAGTAAAAGAAAGTCTTAAGTATGATTTCATGAGGTCTTAAATTTGGGGACGGAAAGACCAGAATTGCGATATGGCTTAATGTGACCATTAACTTTACTAACAGCTTGCATTAAAATTGTACTGTCAGGTTTTAACTAAAGATGCACAGTGAAGAATTAGCACTGAAAAAGGTGTGGACACAGTTATTTTTGTGCTTGACCTTATTGAATATGCATTTGTAGGAGTTTCCCTTTCAGACACAAAATTTAAGGGAGGAGGAGAGTATTCAAATGATTCATGTTTGCGCTTGTCAAATTACTGGCATTTGCACCATTTTTTCCATATGTATTAATTTATTTGGATGGTCAGAAGAACACCTTATTTAAACATATCATTTGCCAAGCCACATAATTTGCTTCAGTTAAGAAAAGATGACTTCGAACCCTCAATTAGGAGTCACGCAATCTGTGCTGCTTTGGAATTGCGCTCTCACGCTAATTTCCCCTTTTTAGTAGGGATGACCTCGGTTTATAACCAGGGTTTTTGGTTCAGTTCGGTTCTGATATCTTGCCCCTTCAGTGTGTTTTTTTTTGCAAATAATTAACTAAATACTCCCGTAAACCTCTGTACACTGGAAAAAGTGTGGTATAGTATATGTCTGCTTAATTTTATTTTTTGAGAGAGGTATTATTTTTTTGATTTTTACTCAAAATAGAATGGGTTTCATTCATACTGGGCGCAAGAGGGCGCCCTCGTGCAGAAAATCCACATACGCGTCAAAGAAGTATTACTGATGACCTTCCGTTCCAGCTTCTCTAATATGGATGCAGGCATCGCTATTGCTGTAACTGAATAAAAACAAGATATAACGTTAAACGTTTTGAATGATGTAATGTAAGGACAATAAACACTCGTCTGCAATAATATATGGTTTATCTGTGTTCTTCAAGCCATCTTGTGTACTTTCATAAGCCATTGCTAATTTATTTATTTATAATTTGCCATTTATTGTCTGTCTCATTCTGTGATAAGAATCCACATCAGATCAGATAAGGAAGTTATTTTAAACACTCGACTGATGTTGTGAATTAACAAGAAGTTATAATGTTTTTTTATAACTTTGATTTTTGTAACTCTTTTGTTGGACAACAGGTTTAGAAAGGATTATCATTGCATGTCATTAAAATGTAAGATGCTCTGCATGTGTTGCTTTTTCAAATATAAGCGGGGAAGCGATTCCTCATTTCAGCATGTGAAATCACAGGTACAAATACAGCAAATTCCGAGATAAATAAAACAAGGAAGTTATATAAATGCAAAACCGAAAAAACGCAATTCACAAGCACATACTGAACCGTGGATCTAGTACCGAATGGTTTGATATTATATTGAGAATTGTTAAGTAAAACTGGCCCCAAAAGGCTCTAATTTAATTTAATAAACATAAGCAGTGCACATTTCAGTGCACATGCAGTCGTTACAGAGGAAACCGCATTATTTCTGCTGTTCCGAAAGCGCCACCTGCTGGCAGAGAATGATTTTGCATTTTTCAATAAGCCTGTCTGCTGTTTTTGTTCAGAAATGTGAAAAGCCAGTGGATCACCAATAAGCTAATGCTAATGTATTATAAAAATCTAAACATTTAAGACACCATAATACATTTATGTTATTAAATTAATATAATAATTGATAATAATTAGGGCTGTCAAACGATTAATCGCATACGAAATAAAGTTTGTGTTTACCTAATATATGTGTTTACTGTGTGTAATTATTATGTATATATAAATACACACAAATTAATGTATATATTTAGGAGAAATATGTTATGTACAAAATTTTTACATTTATATATAATATAAATTCTATAACAATTATAATACATACATATACTTGTAAATGTTTCTTAAATATGTACATGAATGTGTTTGTATTTATATATACATAATAATTACATACAGTAGACACACATGTATTAGGCAAACTCAAACTTTTATTTTGTATGCTGATTAATTGCTAAATTGTCTTAAAGTCTTAAAATTGCTTTTAAAATTCCTACAGATACCCTGTAAATATATTACTATTGTGCAGTAGAATGTACGTCTTGAGGTAGTAATAATAAATTATTAAAAGCCTTATTTTATAACTTTATTTTTATTTTCCATGTTTGAATTGTGACTGTAAAACTCTTGGCACTTTGGCAAAAATAATAATATTTTTAATTTGTTTATTTGATTAGATTTTAAAGGAATTAAAGGGTATTGTAAAATACTGAATGTTAAAACATTTAAAGGAAATTCCAAAATATTTAATGCATTCATTTGATCACCAAAAATAAATATGTATTTCAAAATAAAAAATAAATCCAAAAATAGTAAATAATAAATAATAATAATTAAAAATAAAACGTAATAACAATAATTATAAAATAATAGTAATAAATCAATACATTATTATTAATAATAAAATAATAATAATAATAATAATAATAATAATAATAATAAAACAGACTTTTAATGTTATATAAAATATTGTCATATTATTAAAAGTAGTAAAAATAAATTATTAAATTTTTAAAGTTTTATTAATTAATTGATTAGATATGCTTTTTGATTATTCAAATGTAATTAATACATTATTAAAAAAAAGAATACACAGAATTTGGAAAAAAATAAACCGTGCAATTTCTATATGCAGTGTAAATATTTGGGTTGAAGTGTTTATATTTATTTATTCGTTTACTTACCTGCTTATTTACGTAGTTGCACACATTTCAGCCGTTAATTGTTACATTCAAACTTTTTGAAATGCTAATTTCTGAAATGCGACATGGCTCGGTTTTGACTTTCAAATGAGGTAACGTAAACCTGATATATCTGATATATCCATTATTCAGATTCCCTCCGCACCACGTGTCCGTATGCCTGTGAGCCCTCGTGAGCGAAAGAGAGGAGCTATTTTGCGGATGATAGTTTAATGCAAATCAAATAGAGCTCAGCCATAATTCAGTCATTCTTTATTCATGAGCGTACTCCATGACTGGCCGCCGCTCTGGCTGTTGTGTTGTGTGGAAGGGAAGGTCAGGGTAAGGTGAAGTATTGGCATGCCTGCGTCTGTGGCGCGCTGGAGCGGACCATGACAGAAAGACAAATGGCCGTACGTGTCCGTTCAGGGCTAGTGGCTATGATTGCCTCTTTAGAGATTTGTGGGTGTCAATGAGCGGGTGGGTGTACAGGTGGGGGGCGACGTGGGCCGCTTTCTCGTTTAGGGACTGTTTCCCTATTACGTCGTCTCTGTCTCTGGGGCTCAGACTCCAATAACGAAACCTCGCCCAGCCAGCTGCTGGCTCTGTCTTCGCAATAATAATTATAAAAATTAATAAAATGTGTCAAAGCGTGAGAGCCAGCGGTGCTTACTAAATCATTTATGTGGCATTGACTCATAGACTAAATTTTATCACAACAAATCAGCAACGCAGCAGAACTTTTCTCCCGCGCTCATTCTCTCAGCCGTTTTTTCATTATTTTAAGGGCCGCTGATCAGATTAAAGATCGTAGCTTCTGTGCAAGAAACGGCGCAGCGTTCCCACAGGCATTCTCTTTAAACAATTTACTTTCATCAACCATGTTTATTTACAAGGTGCCATTAGTTAACAGCGATAAATATAGTTGATTGTCTTTTGATCATCCGTTTTTAGATATTTCATTTTAGCAGTCTATGGAATGCTATAGAAAAACAATACTTTTTACTCGCTAGCAATCAGGCGGTGTAAATTGGAAGCTCATTAAGAATGACAGCGTAATTACTTTGTGGCCTTATAGTCAGATTTACGCTCATCAATAAATACAGTGCAATCAGCAGGCTTTGATTATGGTGTGCTTCCTTTCACCAGCTAAGTAAGAAGCTTGATAATAAAAGAGACTATATAATTTACTTGAAGCATGAATATCACAACAAATGACAGTCATCCCTCCCTCAGTGCAGACGCGTGGTGAATCCCCTAATTACTCTACCTGCTTCAGTCTGCTCTTCTACCATGTGCCACATTTGAATGAACAATTTATACTGTATGTTTTTTAAAAAGCCATAAAACATCAGATTATTACAAGGTTTCGTGTTCTTGGCAATGAGAGTAGCCATCTTAGACTCATTACATTAAATGTGATCAAATTGCACACTTGCTGTAAATGAACACCGTTGCCAGTCTCATGTTTTCTCTGTTCCCAATAACAGTGTTAGCAGTTTGACAAAATAAGACTTTATTTGCCAGGAGTTTGTCTTAGTGAATGGCTCCCAAGATGTTGATGATATATACAATGGAACAGCAAACATTATACAATAAAATACAATACAATGCATTATTCAATGGAGTGCAGTACACAACAGCAATGCAGTACAGCACGGTATAAAAACAAAAACCGAAAGTGTTATGCATAAAGCAGACTGGCGCTTTTTTTTGCTTTCCCAGAGGCAACAGCATTATGACTAAACTAAAGACGCCAATGTTCAGTAAACATTTTGATTTGTCACTAATTCTAATTATTTAAAAAAAAAAAAAACATTTTTGAATTATGGATGAAACTGTTCCACGTGTGATATAAACGTGTTCTTTTCATTTAGTTTCCTACTATTTTTTTTTTTTCCTCACCAAAGGGTAGCATTTCGTTTTAGTTAAAAATAATAGAACTTGTTATTATGCTATTAAAATAACATTATTTTTATCAGGGCACAGTAGTGTTTCTTTAAAGGATACATGTTCTTATGTACTTTTTATATATGTATTTTAATATGCATTTTATTCTCTATAAAGTTTGAGGGTACAAGGTTTTGTGGGGAATAAGTGTTAATGACTTTGATAAAATTCTGAGAAAATCAGATGAGAATCAGGTCCTGTTGTGTTCAGAATATTCTAGTAGTGAATATTGAATATTTTAGTAATAATTTCATTTCAGAATGGAATTGACTTTTACAATTTATTAAAAACTGTACAAAAAATGACATTTTAAGTCCCTATGAAATGCCCATTTTTTTCTGAAATTCAGTTTTATTTTTACCAAATTCTGTGTTTTTCATTAATTTTGTAGATTCCAATTTAATGGTTTCATTAATCAAATCAGTAATCAAAAGTATGTTTAATTAATTGATATTTATAAAGAATTAATTTATTATTTTTTTATTTATTTCTCTTTTGTCTGTATAATACTGTGTATTTACTTTTATTTTATTTTATTTTTTTATTTTTTTGGTAAATATTCCTTAGAATATAATGTTTTAATAATATTTTTATTATTAGTAGTAGTACTATCATTACATTAAGTAATATATTTCTGTCAGTTTCTTCAAGTTAAACCGAACTTTTATTTTGACAGGTTGCTGTTTTGTTTGTAGGTTTTGACAGGTTTGCTTGCTCTGATTGTACATGCTGTAACAATAGTTGTGTTTTTTTTCCTCTCAAACGAAACTGTAACTGCTCATAAAGTGACTCTCAGAGCAGTTCTAGAGATTGTTTATGTTTTCATGCACACGTATCCACCTTATTTTTCCCGTAACAGTGGACCATTTGTAAATTTAATGTGTCTGGCTTCTGGTGTCATTTCGCTTCCAGCTATGTTTAGCTGTACAAAACAGCTCGTTTTGCTGCGTGATAATTGCAGATTGGTGTGTCTTACCATATTATTTTAATGTATTATCTTAATTTTGAACACACTGGTTTGTACACTGTAATCTAAAAAATGCTGGGTTAAAAACAACCCAGCATGGGTTATTTAGCAACCAAGCGCTGGGTAAATATTGGACAGAACACACGGTGGCTTATTTTGACCCAGCTGGTTGGGTTAAATGTTTTTACCAAACATGCTGGGTTATTTCATTTAAGTCAACTATTATTTAAAAAATATTATATTGCTGGTTTAAAATGAACTGGAACTTATAAAAACACACAGAATTACTAGAGGCAACAGCAATAATCAAAAGATGAACATTTATTGTTAAGCAAGAACACATGGACAAAATACAAGACAAATTGAATTTATTTGGGTGAATAGAGCATAGTTTACAATATTACATACATTTAAACTCATTTAACAAGACAAAAAATATAACATTTAAAAGTAGAATTTTAATTTTGGTGTATTCAGACATTCTCTGTAATTGCTTTTTATCGAAATGGCGCTAATTCTCATGCCAGTGTGTTGCCGAAATCTGAGCCGGTGAAGGGCTGCTATTCACCTGGTTAACTGCAAACTTCAGATCGCGGCCTCACGTTTCAGTCGTAGCTAAAAGATGCCATGAATGACTCCAAAAACTGCCCATGAACAAACAGTACTGACATTAGAGAACATATTTTAAGATTAAACTTAGCACAATAATGAATAAAATCCATTTATTTTATGCAAGGCAAAAGGCGTTTTCAACCACTGCAGACGCAGCTGACTGACATCTCATCCTTATGTTGTGTTGCATAAAATAATACAGTTTACAGCACAGTAAAGAATATAAATGAAATAAAATGTATACAAACTTTTATTTCACTGAGGAAGTGCAAATCGGTGGCACTGACATCCGGTCTCTCCTGTAGAGGACTTAAAAAGCCCGTGCTCTAACTGACTGTAATTCAGCAGCTGGGTTGTTTGGTCAGAGACAGGCTCAACCCAGCGGTTGGGTAGAAAAAAAATAACCCAGCATTTAAAATGACCCAGCACCTGGGTAAAAATGTTAAAAGTAACCCAGTAAAATGATCCAACAGGCTGAACCCAGCATTTGGGTTAAAAAAACAACCCAGCATTTTTTAGAGTGTTGTGCCAACAGTTTTACCATTTACTCCACTTTGACCTACTTTTGATTTATTCATCTCAAATTGGACAAATTCCATGACATTCCATGTTATACAGTAAATTCCATTTTTTTGACTGGATTCTGCGATTCCATTCACCTTTTCCACATCACAAATCATAGGGCCCTAATCATTAGTTATAATCACAAAATATTTCTCTACCAACTCATTAGCATCATTCATTAATTTGTATTAATATACAATTCAGATTATGTGCAGTGACAGGTGTGCATATATTAGTTATTTTTGCATTTGCTTTATCCAGTCGGATAAGTCTTTAGTTGTTTTATAAAGAAGTAAAGTGCTTCACACTATTTATAGTGTGTTATTATGGATGTTGTGTTAAAAGAAGTGACTAAAGCTCTGTATAGAACAAAACACATTCACTGAAGATTAAATGCAGTTTAACAATTTATACCCTTTGCTTGACAGTAAAGCCAGACAGACACTCGCCTCATTCTGTTTAAGGATTCACCTCTTCAGCTTCAGAGTTTGAAGGTGCTTGCCTCATAATTGGCTGCGTGAGCCCCCGGCCTTTCAGCTGTCAAACACTCATTAGATAAAGATGTGCATATTAAGCTGTTATTGATGGCTTTGTCTGATTTATTTGCATTATGTTTTGATTCGGAGGCACACAGAGGAAGATGGAGTTATAATGAGAATCATCATCAGGGCAATGAGGTTGAAAAGCAATGGAGCCATACAAATGTCATTACCAACTGTGCAGCAGGTACTCAATGAAAAAATAATGGCGGCGGGATGCACTGATAGGCACAGTGTTTTAATGCCCCCTAAAGAGGAAAGGTAACAAGGCAGATAGCAGTGTATGTAAAGAGTCAGTCTCAATGATACCAGAGGGTAGAGCTTGCTCTGTTTTAGCAGAAATAGCATTTATACGTGGTTAGACTTTAGAGTTACCATTTGACTTGTGCAAGTGAACCGTAAAGGCCAGTGAAATATGTAAAAAAAAAAAAAAAAAAAAAAAGTTGCTCCAGTGGCTATCATGGCTAAATTTAGTGATTTTGGCTCTAAAGCTTTTATGCACTTTGACTGTCAAAGACTTTTCAGGATAGTTGGACTCTATTAGCAGAATACAGTTGAGGTAATTTCAGATTTATCAAAACGGACATGCATAGTGGCAATAGAAACAGTTGTATATGGGCCTTTCTACACAATTGGTCCAAAGTCAGAGTTGGAAACTTCTTCCAAAAAATGTGAAAATTGTATAATATCCAAGGTACACATTTCTAGTAACTGTGCAGTTAATTCTCATATTATATTTTCAGAAAGTTTCGGAATATTTGTCCTCTCCCCAGATTTATCACTACAGAAACACAGTAATAATAATTTTAGAACTAGAAGGGTTATATTGACCTGTTAAGATTTTGCTTACATCTAGATTGTAAATATCTTTTTTTGCTATTTTATTATAAAAAATAATTCAGAGGTAAATCCATAATAATTACATTTTTAACAATGTTTCAAGTGTAATTTATGAGATTTGTATTTTGAATCCGATTTTTTTTGCAAAAGGCAAAATATGATAATATTGATTTTTGAAGTTGAGAATTAATTAGTTTGAATATACATCGAACCAGTATACTTTATTTTTGACAAACCATCCCATGTTTCAGCTGTGACAGCGCATTTTCGGTAGCAACTGTCACGCCTAAGGACTGTTATGTGTGTTTTGTTTTGGATTCCTCCCATGTGCTCCTTGTCCTTGTTTTCCCTCCCACTTCTTTATAAGGAAAGGTCGTAACGTGAGGCCAAGTACAGTGACCCATACTCGGAATTTGTGCTCTGCATTTAACCCATCCAAGTGGGAGTTATTCACTCCCCCCACCTTCAATCCCTGCCAGACCTGGGACTCAAACCCACAACCTTTCAGTTACAAACCCGTCTCCCTAACCATTAGACCTTCCTGTCCTGTTAAGTTCTATGTAAATTACCTGTGTTCCCCTCTTCAGCCTCATTATGTCTCTTTTACTTAAACCCTGTGTTTCCCTTGTCCAGTGTCTGGTCTGACATCTACATTCTGTGTTGCTGGTTTTGTTCTGAGTTGTATCCCTTGCGTTTTTGGTCTAATAAAGACTGCTCTTGTGGAGTTTATATTCCTACGTTCTCCAGTGGTTCACGCAACGTGACAGCAACCACATTACAGAATTTTAATTTACATACTGAAACACTACTAAAACATAACTCCACCAAATGTTTCGGTAGTGACAATTTTAGATACATTTGAACCTAGCTCAAAGATGCTAATCAGCACATGGATAGCTAGCACAGCTGGTGAACAGTGGTATACCTATAAAAACTAAATGTTATGGAATAACTCCTAAAAAAGTATGCTTGATTGCAGAAAAAAAGGTGTGTACAGTAGTGACGTTCCTTAAAGTTACACACAGATTTTCCAGACTTTTGAACACATTTAGCTTAAAATTATCAGACGTATCTACTCACACCTTGCTATGAGAGAGGGGGACACAGGAATATTTCCTGATTACAAATGTATGGGTTTAGTTAAAATCAGTCTCAACCAATGTACTAAAATATACATTGTTTCGTTAGTGGCATGACATTTTTTACATAAAGATTCACAAAGATTTACAAAGAAAATATAAAATAAATATATGTGTTTTAAATATATATTTTGAACATA
>JAHKKF010494244.1:0-13112 GCA_019740295.1 Labeo calbasu | reverse complement strand
ACAGAATAAATATAAATAAAAATTAATAAATTTAAATTGTAAATTAAAATCTTAAAAATAGAATGTAAAAATTAACATTTAGTCCATTTTACATATACAAGAGCCCTAAATTAAAATGAGGGAAAAAATTAGTTCAGGATTTAAATAATGGGTATTAAAGGAGAACTCCACTTCCAGAATAATCCCAGAGCCTGTGCTACATAAGCTTTTGTGCTTAAAAAGTATATACATTTTTCTAAAACAATGGCCGATTGTTTCGCTAGATAAGACCCTTCTTCCTCGGCTGGGATCGTTTAGAGCCCTTTGAAGCTGCATTTAAACTGCATTTTGGAAGTTCAAATTCGGGGCACCAATGAAGTCCATTATATGCAGAAAATCCTGAAATGCTTTCCTTAAAAACCATAATTTCTTTACGACTGAAAACAGAAAGACATGAACATCTTGGATAGGGGTGAGTAAGGGGGTGAGTAAATTATTGTAAATTGTTGTTCTGGAAGTGGAGTTCTCCTTTAAAGGGGACATTGGATGCAAAATTCACTTTTGCATATAAATGTGTCCTAGCAGTGTGTGGACACAACCACCCTACAATGATAAAAATCCATTCACTCCTAAATCCCCCATACATGTAAACTGTCTCAATTATCAAGTGACATCATACTGCTCAGGCCCCGCCCACAACTGCTGACGGGCTGTCCTGTATTAGCATATTTCCACTCTCAATCAGTTGTACACTGTCCTCCATTTTCTCTGCGCTCGAGTCTTGTAAGCATTGTTGGTATTTTGTAGTTTTATGTAAAAGTGAACATAACAGTCTTTATTTTCTCCCAACATCAGAACCACTGAGAACTCTGATGTACTCCATTTGTCACGTTGTCATTGTCATGTGACCTACCAGTGTCAATTGCATCACCTTACTGCCCTTCACAAAACCTCTCCCATGGCCTAATAGTAAAGTGTACACTGGGTGTGCACTTCAGAATCTTGTTGGAAACAGTAGCTCATCCAAGGACTTTTTGCCCACTGTTTTATTAATACTGTGTATTCAGATGTGCTCACATACTGTTTTTCGCTATATAGTAGAGTATGCTGTATAGTAAGACCTTTGTTCGTCTTCAGAACACAAATTCATATATTTTTAATGAAATCCGAGAGCTTTCTATTATTCTGGGCCTTGAACGTGGTAGTTGCATTGCTGTCTACACAGGTTCGGAAGGCTCTCGCATTTCATCAAAAATATCTTAATTTCTGTTCTAAAGATGAACGAAGGTCTAATAGGTTTGGAACGACATGAGGGTAAACAATTAATGATGTAATTTTCATTTTTTTGGTGAACTATCCCTTTAAGAATTTAAGAATTGAGAAGGGACCATCCACCGCAAACGTTCCTGCTTCCGTCCGGCTGCGTGCCAGCAGCTGTTCTATGCAAACGCAGATCACTAGCCTCATCTTTCACAGGAAGCCAAACAGGGGGTGCTCTAGACATGTCTGTCTTGATCGATATCTCACGGTATCATCACATGGGCTTAGCGTGGTTGTGTCAGATCAACAGTTGAAAATAAAAGTATTGAAATTGATTTGGAAAGATGCGATGTTGAGAATGACAGATGTATAGTGAGATCAAAGTAACAAGACTATATTGTGGAGAGCAATCCATCTTTTCTCATCTGAGACAACTTTTTTCAGCTAGACATCTGATATCAAACCATTTTTTTCACTTAAATATACATAGAGGTGAGGCTATGTCGTATTGTTTATACCCTCACCAGTGTTCTGCATGAATGCTATCACAAATACAGGCTAACAGATGATACGTTCTCACTGCCGATTCACTGTTTGTCTGTTTTGCGGTGTCCCAGTGGTCGAAACTAGGGCAGCACTGGTCTCCTGAAACACTGTGAAGCCAAACACCCATCAATCCCTTGTGCTGCACCTCATTACCGGGCTGTCCTAAGACTGTACACGACCATAATAGCTGTTTAACGATCCTCTATCCATCTTCCATAATCAAAATGGTGCCTGGAGACACCAAAGACCTGGAATGCACTTCAAATGTATGTGTCATGTTGCTCCTCATGGTCTAAGAGAAAAAAAAAACAATCAAGCTAAGCACAACATAACAAAACCTTTTAGCATTAGCTAAGCCTTCGTGACTTCTAAACTCTATTTGCAGTGACTACACATGTGGTGTTTATGTCTCTTAGAAGCGTTGAAAATCAGCAGTAAGAACTGAAAAAATCTTTCAAGATGCATTTTTTAACACCTGAAAGCCTTATCATACAAAGAAACAAATAAAAACAAAAAAACAACACTGAAAATACAGACACAGCGCAATGCTAAAAATATCCATCTGACACATTTCTACATAGACCAACTATTAAAACATAGCGCAGGCTGAGTGCAAGATCGCATCCTGTGTGAAAAGACCACTTACAACAGTAGTGCGAGACCCTCAGTGACCTATAAACCAGTGTTTTGTGCAGTTTTAGCATATATGCTAGCAGTGTGCTTAATAAACTGGGATGGTGTTTGAGAATATGTGCAACTCTATGATTGAGCGTGTTTGGGTTTTGAATAACTGCTCTCAAATTTGGAGCATATGACCAACCAGAGGTGTTTTGACCTTCAACACTCTGGCCTGCCGGGTCAATACCTCAGTATCACAGTTTCAGCCTTGTGCAAGACTATGTATGTGAGAAAACTGTGACAGGCTAGCCTGACAGGCAACCAAGAACCAATCAAGAAATCACTCCATGAATGCAGTTTTTATTCCTGTTTTGATGTATTTCCTATTGAAACATGAAGTTGGTGTTGCCAAGGACTTGTCCTTTTTTAATAGCTAATAGGTTTTAGTTTATGTCACAGCAGAGAACCATGATTTACTATTTGCTTTTGCTAGTCTGAAGTTAACAGTGTCTATAATAAATTCAATTTTTAAATCTAAGTAATTCAGAAATATAAGTCTTTTTTTAGAATTCTAAATCTAATCTAATAGTACTAAATTAGTACTATTAGTACTTAGTACTAAATTTAATTAAAACTTAAAACATTTTATTTTTTCAATAAGTGAACGGAAAAAGGGTTTATCACAACACCATGTAACCAACATTGTGTGACATCATTTCTTTCTGTGGTGGACATTTTAACACATTATTATCTATAAAAACCTATTGTCTGCCGATAAAAAGCCTAGTCTAGTTTTTATAAATTTAATTCACATATATATTTAAATTTGAGGAGAAAGAAAGAAAGAAAGAAAGAAAGAAAGAACGAACGAACGAACGAACGAACGAACGAACGAACGAACGAACGAACGAACGAACGAACGAACGAACGAACGAACAGTCTGTAGTCTAGTGGCAGCGTGCCAGTAAATAACACCTTTAGGCTACCAGCGTCCCGAGTTCGAATCCCGATTGAAGGAGCTTTCCCGCTCCTGTCTCTTTTCCCATTTCGCTTCCTGTCAGCACTACACTGTCCTATCATAATAAAGACAAAACATAAATTGAGAAATATCATTGTGTGTGTGTGTGTGTGTGTGTGTGTGTGTGTGTGTATGTACATACACATATGAGGGCTAGCATGAATGGAAACTAAGTTCTTAGCTAATTTCTATCCATTTCAATATAGCATGTCAGACATAATTATGTAGATTTCGCCTTCATTTATGGAAACACCCACTCAGAAACATCTATAAATATCCACTAATAAACACATCTGTCTTTTTGGATCACCCACAATTAAAGACTTCAGTTTTCCTTTTCACACTTGGTCAGTTTATCGGTCCTTTCTTTATTTTTCTGACATTTGCCCCTTACCTGCCTTCAGTATGTGCCCTGAGGTTAAGCTAGCATGTACCGTTTTTACAACTGCCTGTATCAAGGTGTTTACAGACAATGTGCGAGAACCACTGTTAGATGGAGGAATCAGTCATTCAGGGACTCAAAGCCAGTTCTTTTGTTTGGGGTTTGTGTTGATTCTCCTCCCCTCCCTTTTTTGTCCCTGTACTTTTCCTTCTCCTTCTCTGCCCAGTTACTCATTTGAGAAGAGAGACTGAAATCTTTAGCCATTGTCCGCAACTTACAAAGTGTATTTTTTCTCTCGCCCGCTCGCTCGCTCGCACTGTTTCTTTCTTTTTACTTCTTCTCTGTACAGGCGTGGGTTAGTCTGAGCAGGTCATCACTTCAGGAAGTGTTTTTTAGTCTCATTTGAGGTGCTACAGCACTGTGCCGGCAGAAAGCGGTGCCCTTGGCCTCACCTTATGACCCTTTTCTCACAACTTAAATTAGCCTCTCTCTTCATCCTCCTCTATGCGCGCATCCTTTACTCCAGCTCCGTCTTTTGTAATCTACCCTTCATTTTCTTGACCCTGATTCGCCCTTTCTTTCTTTTCTGGGGTCTTGTTTCAGCAAGTCACTTTACTAATGAGACGCATACTTCTAACTGAACAATATAGCCAATGCTGACCTCTAGTGTCTAATGCACCAAACTGCAATTAATCAAATGTGGGATTCAAATTGAGCATAAGCAGAAACACAATATCCCCCCCCCCCCATCCCCCCAACCCCTTTTGTTTAAGGATGGCACTGTGGTGTGGATTATGCATACCTACATTCACTATATTAATATTATGTGCATACTTAGCATACAATATATTACGTAATATATTAATTTAGTACAACATATTTATTGTTAAGTGTAAATTTATCCTGTATGGTTTACCATATTATAATATGTTATTATATATATATATATATATATATATATATAATTTACAAGGTATAATTAATATTTTAATTTTATTATTTTTTATAATAAAATAAGCTTTCTTTTGACTCAACATAAAATAATAAAATAAAAAGTATTAATAAGGGTAAATTTACCTTGTATAATATTATTTATCTATAGATATACAAGATTGCCCTTGCACCTCTTATTTTCCAACAACATAAATGACTAAAATAAAATAAAATAATTGTATTAATTATTAATTGTATTAATAAGTGTAAAGTTACCTTGTATAACATTATAATTTTATCTATAGATATACATGATTCATTATTTTATTCTATTCTATTAATTACCAAGTTGTAGGTTATGCTTTTATCATTAAAATATATTATGTACACTATACTGTACCAAAGTATACAATTAGCTTCATGTTTATCTCCATAGTGAAGGAGCAAAATCGTCTAATGGCTAAATATTTGTGGTCTTAATAATTTCTTAGTTCCTAACAGCATAAATTGCCATTGAGTGAATGAATTCTCATTCTGAGGAATTAATTCTCTGAGAAAAGATGGTAACAAAAGAAAGGTGCTCTAAAAAAGTGTGTGTGTTGGCATTGGCAGTATTTTTGTGCCCTACCCCCCTGACTACTGCGTGAGGCTGTGGGGAGGGGGAGGAGAGGAGAGATAGGGGATGGAGGGGGAGGGGTCAGCCTTGGGACAGGCCCGGCACGCTAGTGGAGGGGAAGCAATGGGATGGCTCGGTTGCCAGGGCGATGAGAGAGGCTGGAACTGAGGTGAGTGGTAACTAAGTAACAAGAGCAAACAATAGATGAGAGTTAGAATAATGCAGAAATACACATATGAGACTTTTATTCGCTCTTTTATATCAAATCACGTGATTGTGTGATTTTGAAGAATAAGCACATAAACTCTGTGCACCTGCATATCTCTACTGCCCATGTTAATATTCAGGATGCAGATCACACTTTCTCATTGCATACAAGTTGAGGCCCTTCTTCCTTCAAAGCGGCCTGCGCAGGCCGTCTGTCCTGCCCAGATTAGGGCCGCGGCGCCTGGGGTGAAATACAGCAGGAAATCCCCCTGTGCACCACAGCCCAATCTACACGACACACTGATGTCTGTGGTCTGTACCCCAGAGGAACTTAAAAAAGAAACCATCAATTATTCTCCAGTGGACGAGAGGCTGAGGAGTGTGTGTGTGTGTGTGTACACGTTTATGAGAACAGGACAGAGTGAAAGGAACAGTCTGAATGAAAGTGTGCACATAGCTGTAAGAAACGCAGATGGGGGAAGAACAGGGCCGTATATGAAAGAGGAAGACTGTAGGAACCATACTGGCCTTGTTTCCTGTTTGAAACTGCGCCTTTGAGAGGTTCATGGCGGGAAATGTGTGTGTGTATGTGTGTGGGATGAGTATCAGTATCCTGGTGTTCAGCCCACTGAGCCCCTGTATGGGGCTGATGAAGTGTTAAACCCTCTTCTTCTTTTCTGGGCAACTGTTTCAGCTCCATTTCTCAGCGTGCTTATTTATGGGCTTAGTGGAATCCGCAGAGTTTTTTTCTTAGCATTTTCTGTGGTGATTTTTTTGTGAGAAGAACTGTGGAATAGATTTAATTATAGTAAATTGTGTTGAATCCATTGTAAGATGCATTTTCCGATACATTTTTTCTGCTGTAATGTGACATATTTCCAGTGTTGCTATTGTTAACATAATATAAATTAAAGCTAAATAGAAAACTGAAAATATAAAAATCTAATTCAAAATAAATACTATATATGAAATCTAATTTATTTAAAAAAATAAAAAATGTTTTATTAATTTATGTATGTGAGTCATTTTAGAGGAAGAGCAGGTTATAACCAGTGTTGGGCATGTTACTTTACAAAAGTAATTAGTTACTAGTTACTTCTCACAAATAGTAACTGAGTTACATCATTATAAAAGTAACTAATTACCAGGAACTATTGTGTAACTTAAAAAAAAGCTCAAATATATCAAATAACTTGGATGTCCCCAATATTAAATATGTTAAATTAATTAAATGGACATTAAATAAAATTAATGTAAAATGTAATTGTACACTAATCTACACTATTTTAATGTGGCTGTGGAACAATGTTAGAGACACCTTCAAATGCAATAAATTATTGTAAATATTATCAACCTTCTATGGACACTTTAGCAATAGAATCGCCATCGGCTAGTAATTTATTTTGTTGATTTACCAGACTAATATTAAATATCTATAGTAAAATGTAAAAGTACATTTAGAATCAGTCAGCCAAGCATTATAATATGATATTATAATAATTTAACATTAAACTTTAGTAATTGGAAATTTAGCAACTAGAATAATCATGTATGAATGCATATTTGTCATGTCGACTGCATGTAGGACTGGTGGTGGTGCGTAAGATATTGTTTGTCATTTAGTGTTTCTATAAAAAATTGAATAAACTAAAAATAATACTGATAAACAAACAACAATATACAACGCACTTAGGATTAATGAGCCGCTGGGTTCATGAATATTAATCACGTTGTCTGCGTTCGTTAGAACTGATTTGCTAACATCAAAACAGGGACGATAGGTGAGCGCCAGCCAATGAGATTGCCGTTTGCGCATTAGTTCTGCCTACTACTGGAGAAACCGGCAGTTCTTAAAAGCTGAAGAATTCCAAAGGAACTCTGTTATTTTGACAGGAAAATACAACAAAGAATATCATTTACATGTAGCGCATCCATTCTGCATGGTATGGAAGACTCTCCAGCTCTGTATCTTTCTTTGCGCATGTGAGACAAAGCGACGGCTAATAGTCGTGTGCCTTCACACTAGAGTTTACGGTTCGTCAAATACAGGTACACTGCACATTCATTCAGATGAACTGAAAAAAAAGATAATAAGATTATAATAAACTATAGTAACGCCGCATTTTATTGTCAGTAACGGTAATGGCGTTGTAAGGGGAAATAGGAATTCATTTGACTGGTTCACTGGTTATAATATTTTGATAAATTACAGATAATAAAACGAATTTTTTTATTGATACACAACTGGGCCGGAAGTAATAAGAATATAAACATGCATTAATAAAGTAAATACGGTCAGTTCTGCTTCCATCTTGACTTTACACTGCATTGAGTAATGTTATCTTACTGGTAGGAACAACTGCTTTGAATGAAAGTTTATTGTGTTAAAATGTCTTTCACTTGGATTGCCCTTTAACGGAGAGTCTATTTACAAATACCCCACCTTGTTGGCAGAGGCTATTTACTCCGCCCGCCAGGGTTGGTCGGGTTGGACAGTATTGCAAAAGATGCCATTTAAACAGTAGCTTTAGTGGCGTAGGTAGTAAATGCTAATGGCGTGTTCACACCAAATGCAAATTTAATTATTTGCGTGAGTATATTACATACAAAATCAATGCAAAGACGCGAATAGAGGCAAATTCACACCAGGCGTTGCGAATTGCGCAATGCGTTTGCCGCGAACGCACAATATTCGCCTTAATCGCGTCTTCCGCGCAAGTTGAAAATTTTGAACTGGAGCGGAAAATTCTTATAATGCGTTTTCACGCAAGCCAATCAGCGAGGAGCTTATTGTATCAGAAAGAGGGAAGAGAGCATACTGTAGCCCGAAAATTTATAATATAGGTATCTGGAGCATAGAAAATAATTAAAATCAAGTGTCGTGGTAGTTGTATTTTATTAGCATGGCTACATAGATGCTGCTATCAATAAAAAATAATGTTAGTGTATGCAGTAGTCAACATTTAAAGTGGATCAAAACCTTTCATTAAAGTTGTCCTAAAACCAAAACAATACATGTTCTTGTCTTAGAACAACTTTGATGAACTTTTTTGATCAACCTGAGTTTGAATCCACCTTTTGGCGAACTCATTCTTCTCCCATTTCACATCACATATCACATTGGACAGGCATTTATTTTTAATAAAAATTAAGGAAATAATTGGAAAGTGAAAAATAATGTGCCTCACGGGTGTTTATCAGTTAGGGTTAGATGTAGGGAGGACTTTATTGTACCAATTAGCGGCATCCATGTAATAAGTTTAATAAAAATTACAATTGCGAGATATAAACTCACAAATCTGACTTTTTCAGAACAGTCTCAGAACTGCATGATATAAGCTCATAATTGCGAGTTATAAAGTAAGAATCGCGAGAAATAAGATCAAAATTCAGACTTTTTCTCAGAATTGCACGTTCATATCTTGCAATTCTTAATAACATGGAATTGTGAGTTATAAATTTGCAATTTTGAATCTTTTCCCCCCTCAAAATTGGACTTTATAATTCACAATTGCAAGTTTATATCTCACAATTCTGAGAAAAAAAAGTCAGAATTGCGAATAAAAAAAGTTAGAATGACAAGATACAAACTTGCATTTGTGAGAAAAAAGTCAAAATTGCAAGAATTACAAACAAAAATTACGCACAATTGTGAGTTTTTATCTTGCAGTTCTGACTTTATTTCTCACTATTATGTTTATATCTCACAATTCTGATTTTATAACATCGCAATTGCGAGTTTATATATCACTATTCTGACTTTATAACTCGCAACTGCAAGTTTATATCACACAATTTTGAGAAAAAAGGTCACAATAACCTTTTTTAAAATTATTATGTAGTGGCAGAAATGGGCTTCCATAGATATCTGCCACTATTTGCACTAAGTAGTATAAATAGCATCTAACTACTTATATTACAAAGAAAATACTCCTTTTTTACACAATGTAAATAGAATCTATTGCTATTTTGATTTTTGCACTTACTGCAAAGTGCAGCTGCCTTGTTTTTAATATTCACAATGTCCTCTGCCCATTTTCCTGTGCCTCAGACGCTACTAAAAAAATGCTAGCCCAGACTAAAGGCAGAAAACAACTGGTGAAAAAAAAAAAAAAAAAACCCACATTCTTCAGTGACCTTCCCACTATTGGATGTCTTTTATTTGGTCCAAAAAGTGCAAAAAGACATTAGCAGCTAAAGTTTCAGAATTCTCACGAGATTAATTTCAATGAAACTATTCCTGGGAATAAATGGAAACATTTTTAGAGAAATTATACATTTAAAGTCAGTGTGAAATGACATTTATTTTCTAAATGCATATAATAGATCTTATTGTGAACAATTCATTTGAGCATATGTTTTAATTAAAAACAAAAAACTGTATTGATCAGATTCAAATATAATTTTGCCTTACAATGATTTCATACATAAAACATATAATAAATACTTAAAAAGATTGTTTCAGGTTGTATCAGTGACATTCACCCATTCTTTCAGGGGTAGACCAGCAAAACTTCAACCCCTTAGTGAACCTTTAATGATTTACACATTAACTGCCCACAAATACTTCCACAGAAAACTGTCTGCATAATTTTTTTTTCTGTGTACTTATACGTACACATTGGACAATGCTATTTTTTTAATCTTGTAACTTGCCAGAAGTGCGTAGCAGATGTTTAGAGAATTGCTTTAGGGTGTCTAGTAAATTCTCGTGGGAATTTAACTTCCTCTTTTTGCTGTCTAGAGTAACAGTAACTTTCCCCTATACCTTTCTCCACTTTCAGTTACACACATACCTCACACACACGCACACACACACACACACACACACACACACACACCAGGTGCTTAGTGCATGGCAGGTGTGAACAAGCATGACTGGCCTGGAGAGGTAGAAATGTAAAAATCAAAGAGCTATAGGATTGGGATTTATTCTGACGGAGTCTGTTTAACATCATACACGTATTATCGCTGTCTTTACCCATATTTATTGCTGATGGATTCATGGCAACATTTCAATGCCCGAAGCTGTTTTACTTCCTAAGTCAACGACAAACAATAGCTAATATTTCACAATATTTTAAATCTGTTTGTACAGAGAATTACTGTAGTACATAGTGTACCATTTTTGGAGCAAAATATTTCATTGCCTACTGAAAGGATGTTTAGCTTTAAACAGTTCAAATTAAATTGATCAGTGTACTGTATTTCAGTAGTTCATAAAATATCAGTTGAAGTTTTACGAGGTCTGTGTTTGATTATTATGAACATTTATTGTTTACCCTATTGCGCAAAAGAGCAAGAATTTTGTAATAACTCACAGCAGACACTTGGCAGATTTCAATTGATGAAGGATTTTGCTCTTGTGTTGCGATGAACGTAGGCTACTATTTTTCATACGTGTCAACACTCCCTTGCAGAGAGTGGTAATTTGATTTCAACTGACACAACTTGAGAACTAATTTAAACTGATTTGCCCTTTTCTTCTTAAGTCATAATTTCAAATGAATTTAAAAACACAGTCCCGAGATCACTGCCAAAACATCATTTGATTTGTTGATGTGCACCTCAGGCTACATTTTAAAGTTTAGGGCTACAATGAGGTCAGTGCTGATAGATTTTACTTTTACAGTTTTTGGTGTGCCGACTAAACAGCATCCCAAACTATGCAAGCGATCGATATTTATTTATTTAGAGTTTTACGTTTGAGGGTTTACATTTTGCAATCAAATATTTCTCTGTCTAGATACCACGAGAAGTTATGTAACCTTGATACCTGTCAGCTTTTAAAAAGCAGAGTTGAAGTCATTTATTTTCATTGTTAAGTGACGTCTACTTTCCAGCTCTCCCATCTTCAGAAGTGCTCGTTGAAACAGGTTGTTTTGCAGTGAATGAGGCAAAGACATCCATAGAGGTTTAAATGATTTTCTCCATTTACTTTTATATTTCTTTGCTTTTTTATATGCTATCTCTAATTGAATGCATTAGTCTCATTTGACTAATGTGAGCATTAATATGGACTGCATAAGAAAGATCTCTGTAAACATTTTACCAGCACACACAATAGATTATTCTCTATCTTTCTTGATAAAAACTTAACTTAACAGCTGGGCTAAAGGTGATTGTATTCTTCTCTGAACATACTGTGCTCTTACCGATTGGAATAGTGGGTTTGAATGAATGTTTAGTGTTTTAAAAATGTTTAACGGATTGTTTTTACCATTTATAATGTTTTCTCTGCCTCAGACCCTCTGGCCTTTGTAAAATAGTGAATTTCTTCTGTTTTGACCATTAAGATACAATTTACTTGTCAGTTTTGCAGCATCCCTCTGCTACCCCTATTTCTCACTCTTGGCTAGATCTTATCCCAGCCTGGGAAATGAGGGGAGTATTCTGGGTACCGGCCAAATTCCAAACTCTGAGCATCTCGGACAGCATGCCAAATATGCATATATTACCATATCTTATTACATTTTATAAACTTGTGAACTTGTGTTAAAAATAAATGTAATTTTACATGTAAATTTCTGTATTTTTTTACAGTATTTTACCTTTTTTTCATTATATGATGAAATACCTGTTGTTTTACAGATATTTTCTGTATTTTACATTTCCACCATTAAATTTACAGATAATTGTTTGTATTTTGATATTACATACATTTTCTGTTTTTTAAAAGGAAATTTTCTGTATTTTTACAGAGTATTGTGTAATTTAACACAAAATGTCATGTAATAATTACAGATTATTTCCGTAAAAATAAGAAAAAAATGAACCACATATCATTTACTCAAAGTGTTTTTATTACCATTGTAAATCGTTAATTATGTGAAGGTTAATGTGAGGTTTTAATAGTATTTGTACATACAGTAGCCTACATGTTCAGTAGGTTTAAAGAGTGTGTGTACGCGCGCGCGCCCGCGCACAATCCGCTCATGAACGCAGATTCAAATTTGCCGCTAGTTTCGCTCCGCCCACGACGGTTGGCTGAGTTGCTTCTGTATTGGACAACAAGGACGGAACAGCGCGCGGGAATGATTTGAATTTATTTCAGCTCATCCATTCGGAAATGTGTGAGAAAATAACGCGCTCTTTCTTCAGTGAACCTGTTTCACCAACTACAACGAATTCGGACAATACTACAGCAGACATCATGACAACCACTGAGGTGAGTCTTTCATACAACAGTAAACGATATTTTTATAGTGTAGCTGCGCATTTGTGTTATTTAGTTTTGAAGCTAAAATTAGCATTTCTAAAGTTTTAGTAAACTTGTTATTCGTATCAAAATCCGTTTGAGTGTATATAACGTTAAGGTCTTTGCTTATCCCGGCAGTTTTTCAAACTCTTAAAATGCTGGACATTTCGAAACGCTGAACGTGGTTAGCGTTACCTAAGTGATATAAAAACTGTTTGAGTGAAATCAGTAACGTTAGGCTGGACACTTTATTGATTATGAATATGAACGCAGCATGATAACGTTAAATCGCAAGGTAGGCGCTTTCCCTCTTTCATATTGTCCTGTACATATATTTTTAAAAAGTACTCAGAAT
>JAHKKF010494243.1:0-14052 GCA_019740295.1 Labeo calbasu | reverse complement strand
CTGAAATGTTTTCCTTAAACCATAATTTCTTTACGACTGAAGACAGAAAGACATGAACATCTTGCATGACAAGGGGGTGAGTACATTATATGTGAATCTTTGTTTTGGAAGTGGACTTCTCCTTTTAAATGTCTGAATAAGCACTTAACAAAATGTGCTTTATTTAAGTGAGATGTGCTATTACTTTGCTTAGAGACTGCACACATTTTTTAAAAATTGTTTGCTTGAATGTGCCACATGACTTCACACTCACGCCATGTGGATATGAGGATAACCTTCCCAAAGAAAAGTAGGATTCGTCGCAAATTCCTCCTGTTGATTAAAGAAACAGTCAGTTAGTCTGTGTACAAATGAGGGTGGGATAAACCTGAAACATGATGTACAGATCTCTTACATTGGTGAGGATGCTGCAGCCCCAAATGAAGGAGAATAAGTAGAAGGTGGCCAGCTGTCCCGACTCATTGAACTTGCTGTGCTTTGTTTTGGACAAATGAAGCCGACGATTGATTTTCTATACAAACAGAATCCGGTTACTGCCTTGAGAGACTTTGTACATGAAGAGCAATTTGAAGAAATCATTCAAATTAGTTTCAAGTATATTTATTGATAAAACTGTCTGACACAGGCTTTAGTAGTAAGGCCTGATAAGACAAGTAATAAATGACAAAAATCACAATATTTCAGCATGTTAATATATGAAAAGTTCAGATGCAAAAGCCTCTAAATCCATCTGACGTATTTTAAAATGAGCATTTCTTTCTGGCTACTTTGTATAGGTTTCTATGTAAGTACTGGTACTTCTGATTGGGCTGTGGCTATTTTTTTACCGAGTTTGAAGTAAAGTATTTGATATACTATGTGTTAGGAGGATTCACTCAGTACCATTATCTCATTTTTGACTGAGACTTAAATACTTCTTTATTTCAAAAGCACAGAATATATGACATTACTTACGTCGAGTATGTACTCTTGAATCAGGGCATGAAGAATTATGGCAATGAGCAGGTAAAAGAAGACAGTTGCGATGTCCTTGGGGCCGTATTTGTAGTAGTTGACAGGCTCAGGTTTGTCCTCTGCATCTGAACAAAACCAAAAAGTCAAAATGAAAGCCTGCTCATTTAAACCCCACATCTCTGCACATTATGCACTCATTAGGGGTCCAAGCAGAGCAGCTCATTTAGAGGCGCTTTTCACTAATTGTCTCAACGAGAGAATTTGCAAGACCTGTGATATCCTGGCATTTCATCTCATCATAACACACAATGACATTTCCGCAACTGATGAAGCCACCTGAGTGAACGGCAAAATGTCATGAGCAAAAGAAAAACACATTCAGTTGAGTAGAATAACAATACGTATCTATAGACACTCCTCACACACACAAAAAATTACTTAATTCATTACATTTTTCTACAAACACTTCAATTATCAGTTGCCTGAAATATAGCTTCTGAAGCTTTCCAAACAAAAAGATACAGCAGATTTTGCCAAATTGTATCTCTATGGAGTGCTATTACCAATGTAGAAAGCTAAAAGGAAAAAAAATGTACATTCATTACAATAATATACAATTATAACAATTATATTAGTGAATACACCAAAATGGCCAGAAGCAATTCATAAATTTCAAATGCGAATGGCCACATAATATAAAAATTTGTAGATGAGTGAATTTATTCGTTCACTTATATCACTAGAATCTAAACTATTGTTTTCAGAGAATAGACCATTTCAAAGGACAATTGTTTAGCCACATCAATTTTATGGAAAAACGACTGAACTCATGGAGCCTATCATTTAAAATTGGCATTGGACCCTGATGACTGCACCTTGCAGCTGTATTTTATTTATGCATCAGTAATGAAAGATCCCGATCGTACCCGCATCCAGGCTTTGTGTGACATTATACTGCACTGTGATGAACATGATTGCAAATTTTGCTGTCACCTGCAACACAAAAATAATAATCATATTAATACACAGAAGTATACACAAACATACTGCAAAGGGGATGCAAAAACCACAAGTTTAACAGCCCCACATCAAATACTTCCTGCTATTCTGGCACTAACTGTAGCAGTATTAAAACAGATTCAGTGATTAGGATATTAAAATTCTTTAAAATCTAAACACCTTTAGATTTTATAATATAGCTTTTCCAAGCCAGTTCAAATGCAAAAATAGTTCAGACTAATTAACAGGTCATAGTTCTGTCTATTTGAGAGTCAGATGGCATCACTGTAATGAGGAAGCAAATTCAGGGCATGTGATCAAGCGCCTTTAAACTTTCATTATTTCATTCAGCATGTTTAGTGCTGTTTAACTCAAATATTCTTGTTCCAGCAATTAAATGAAGGGATTGAGTATACTAAGATTGGTCTTCACTGGAATAGCCATGTTTTATTATGCTGATGAGTGATGAGTGAGTGAGTCCATGGTGATGAGTATATATACTGTATAATTACAATTTTCAATAACCTCAAACATGAATCATATCATATGATCTGTTTAATACTGTTTAATAATTAATAACTATAAACTAAAGCGTGACGATCTGGTTAATTTTAATAGTGAATAATAAACATTACGCTCATATTAATATATATTCAATAACAACCTTAAGCATAATCATGTTAATATATGAGTTTTACACAGTAAAAACCTCAAACATGATGGTCGTGTTATATCATATAGATTTAATAATGGGCAAACATCATTTCCAAGTTATGTTATGAATTGAACAGTAAACAATAAGCTGAAGCGTGACGATCATGTTACGATATAGGAAATAATAACCTCAAACATGAGTCCCAGCAGAATGATCATGGCCACACACGACACCATATCCGCGTGATTCTGGATGACAAACTCGTGGCTCAGCACAGGCGGACTTTTGTTCTTCTTTCGGAACCCCATCGCTCTTCTATCACAGAGAACCGACACTCTTGAACGGTGCAGAGACGCGCAGGTAAAGCAGATCTCGAGGAAATTCACACTAGTCAGTCATGAAACCCTACTACATTCACACCCGCTTACGATGTGTACCGGAAGCTGTGAAGCGTACTACGAAGAGCGCAGGTGTTGTAGTGAAAGTATAAAGCAAATAATTTTTAGAAAACAGCATTTGAATGCGATTTCAATACGTTTTGTCCTTTTATTTTGGAAAAATGAATTTTTCTGTGCGATTTTGTTAGACATATATGGTCACGAGAGAAAAAAAAATGCTTAGTGGCTCCCCACATCACAGGATTATTAAAAATAAATAACATTAACATAAAGTATGTCTAAACATCTACATTTTCAACGTTAAGCTTGTTGGGTAACACATTTTGTCATTATCAACAAACGCTGATGTTTGTGGTGTTGAACTGTAACGTAGGGCTTTTATTTTGACTTTAGGTTCGATTTAAGCGGAAGTTTCTTTCTTGATTCACACATGGCCTTTACGTAAAAATTTTGGATTTGTGACTGAGCGCAGTTGTTTAGGTATTATCAGTTTACAGTTTTGCACCTATTTACGACATATTAATTTTTGTACACCCGTTTTGCTGTTGGTGGTTGTTTATTTATATTGTTCTCTCGAAACTCCGCAAAATTCTAGTTATTCTTCCAGTGCCTTACTTGTGTTAATTTAACGCAAGTCTTTTACATTGTGTTTAATTAATTAATTAATTCCTAACAAGCTGACAAAATGATCTTATATGACTTAGGCAAATGATAATATCTTAAGTTGTATTGCCATTCATTGTAGTGTGATTCCAGTTACATTTTCAACACATTTACAAAAAGCAAGACAAAATAATATATGTTTGTAATACAGTATAATATGTTTATGCTACCTAATAACTTTCTAGAACTGACAAAATGATCTTATATGACACAGGCAAATGATAATATCTTAAGTTGTATTACCATTCACTGTATTACATTTTCAACACATGTACTATACAATTTAATATGTTTGTGGTACCTATTTTAAGCAGAAATGGCAGGAACAGATATGGACCCTGAGGTGGCTCGGGGTTTATTTGAAGAAGGAGCCACGCTTGTTTTACTTGGTGTTCCTGAGGGAACCGAGTTGGGACTTGACTACAAAACCTGGACTTTAGGCCCCCGGTTCCGTGGGGTGAAGATGATTCCTCCTGGGCTTCACTTCCTCCACTACTGCTCCGCCAACTCAAATGGAGCTTATGGTGAAATTGGCCCCAAAATGGGCCTGTTTCTGTACCTGAAACCTCGGGAGGTGCTTGTAGCTCATTGGAACCAGAGAGAAGAAGATCTGGAGTTCTCAGAGGACCCAGAGGAGGCTGAGCGTGTCCGGGCCAATCTCAGAGAACTGGATGGCTATCTGGGCCCCTATCCCTATGACACACTCCGCAAGTGGGTTTCCCTGACCGACAGACTTAGTCAGGAGATCGCCTTCGCTCTGCAACCCCTCAGCGGGAGGGTGTGTGCCTTTAGTGATGTTGTCCCGGAGCTGAAGCTGACCCACACTAAAGACAGGGAGGAGCAGAATCTGCCCCGCAATGACCGGGAATGTCAGAGCATGAAGGAGGGGCTGGACAGACTGCCACGGATGAAACAAAGGGAAGGCACAGAGTTGCGGTTTTCCAACATTCCCAAACAGGCGTACCCTCCTGGGGCGACACCTGCTCAGATCACCCAGTACAGTATGGATCTGAGTTACGCTCTCAATTCTGTGCTTGAGAGCCATTATAAAGAGCAGCCTCTAAATGTACTAGGTGAGCAGTGTTTATTTACCAAACATTGTGTTAAACCTGAAAGGGTGGTCATTTTGTTTTAAAAAGACCATAAAATAACTCTGTAACTCTATTTAGGTTAGGTCACTTGTTGGTTTTTATTAAGACAAGCATTACTTTTATTACAGTAACACTGTTATTATTGATAAGCACATAAATTTCAGTTTCAACAAATTTACCCTTATGACTGGTTTTGTTGTCCTTGTTCACAAATATGTTATTTTGCTCATCTAGTAATGCATCTTGATTTAATAATTTTTTTGATATTTTGACTAGAAACAAGACAGAAATACTAAGACAAGCCTTTTTTGCAGTGAATTTAAGTTGGGTAGCTTGTGCTCCAGTAATATGTGTTGCCATTGGTTTTAATTAAAGTAATACTGTAATTATTATTAAGCACCTTTTTTGTGCACTGAAATACTGAATGTCACTATGTGTCTTCATGTTTGTAGGAGAGCTGCAGTTTGCTTTCGTTTGTTTTCTCGTCGGGAATGTATACGAGGCCTTCGAGCACTGGAAAAGCCTGCTGGCTCTGCTGTGCCGCTCTGAGGAGGCCATGAAGGAGAGGAAGGATCTGTATCTGGGCCTCATCGCTGTCCTCTACCATCAGCTGGGAGAAATCCCTCCGGACTTCTTTGTGGATATCGTGTCGCAGAACAACTTCCTCACCTCCACACTTCAGGTGCGCTTCACACAGTTTCCCCTCTCAAATCTAAACCAGAAGTGGAACATGAGCACAGTTATTCAGGTCATCTTAAAGTCAATATCAAATCCAATGTGACCCTTTGTACTTTAGTGATATATATATTTTTTTTAGCACGATTCATCAGTAATCAACATTTCAAAAGGAAAAAGCTGATTTTATTTGTTGTCTTTCATCAAAACATAATACTTTTTTCCACCTCTGATTTTATTTTTTTTAATAGTCAGTGTCACCAAAGTCAAAGTAGCTGTTTAGGCATGGCCTTTTTTAAACAATAAGGTTACAGCAACAATAGTGGATTTCAAAATAGTTTTGAAAAAGATGCTGTATCATTGAAATACAGTGATATCCAGACTTATTAATCCTCCATGTCCCGGTCAAGTAAACTGGTGGTGTTTCTGAAGGGGAATTACTGTACTCCTCTATGATCCATTGTAAACTCATCTTCAGGTTTGGCTTTAATCTGTATCTAATTCTCACTGCTTATTGTTCCTTGTGGAAATATATCACATTATGGAATTATAATGGGTTGAAAAGGCCATTTCATGTTGATTTTAATATAAATCTGTTTTAAATAATCTGTTTTCTATGGGGTTTTAATGATGTTTATACATATAATGTTTCATAAATGTTTTCTAAGGTTTCCTAGGAGTTAATGAGGGACCTGCAGGAGCTTCTTGAGTTGATTAAAAGCTAAAAATAAATGAAATCATATACATCATTTAAAATTTAAATAAGCTAGTGCTGTCATATGATTAATTGCAATTAATCACATTCATAATAAATGTTTTTGTTTACATAATATATGTGTGTGTACTGTATATATTTATTATGTATATATTTAATTATATGAATATAAATATGTACATGTAAAGATATATACTGCCTGTGTGTCTATTTATATATACATAATAAATATACACAGTAACACACATATAGTATGTAAACAAACTTTTATTTTAAATGCAATTAATCACGGTTAATCGTTTGACAGCACAAAAATAAACAAATCTAAAGTAAAAAACTATCAAAATAAAAATATATATTAAAAATTGTTATTAATAATAATTTTTTTTTTAACCTTTTATATTGGTAATGGTCACAGATGTGAGGGAACTGTACAGTTGAAAATGTTTAATTGTTAACGTTTAATTCTTTAATCAGTGTTCAATATTTAGTTGTTCATTTTAAAGTAATCATGACATGGATTAAAAAATGTTTCTTGAGGTTTACTTGTAATGTTAATAAAGTTTTTTTGCAACAAAAAAAAAACAAAACAAAACATATTTACAAAAATTATTATTTTCAAGACATTTAAAGAGGAGGCCCCTTTACGGCTTGGCACTGTTATGATTGACTAACGTCATTGCATGGAAAAACAGTATCAATGCCCCTCGATATTGCATGTAATTGACTGTTTTAACAACATTGTCCTTATAAAATCAACATTTTCTTCTTCCTGACACTCATGTCCTTCTGTATCCAGTGTGGAAACCATCAGTTTCAGATATAAATGTCAAAGTGTTTCAGCTCTTAATCAGAGATTGGACTTTGTCAGTCAAAATGTACATTGGTATGCATTTACCAAATTGTGGGTGTTTAGTGTAACTGATGTTTTAATATTTTTTTCATTCTGTTTTTGCATTTCAGGACTTTTTCCAGTTTGCCAGCAGTCCCGGGGTCGACAGCACGTTACGGAAAAGAGCAGAAAAATTTAAAGTCCATCTGACCAAAAAGTTTCGTTGGGACTTTGATGCAGATCTTGATGAATGTGCTCCAGTGGTGGTGGAGCTTCCAGAGGGAGTCACTGTGGATTGATGCTGCTTCACACACTAGATCCACTTTAAAACACACTGCAGTATACAGTACGGGCATGTTTGAAACAGCAGTTTTTATATTGTTTTCACATGAACGTAATCATGTCTATCCAGACTGTATTTATCAGATACTCAAGAATCTGGAAATTCTCCTGTCTCTTCCTGACCATTCCGTTTTATTAAAGCTAATTATTTCACTTCATTGCTCTCACTTTGGTTTTTGTGACCCTGAATACCATGTATGACCACTAGAGAGCAGGCCGGTACACAGGAAACTATGTTTTGGAGACACTGGACAGCGAAGGCCTGCTGTTTGTCTGCATATGTAGTCATTCAGAGCATTTCTTCAAATGGACTTCACATCAGCACAACAGTGTTTAAACCTGCCACTCCTGTCAAAGTCACCTTGTTTATTAGAGGTGCTTGCTGAGGCAAACATTACAATTAATAATGCTCACGTGTAGATTTAATCTAACCCAAAGCCCTACGTATTAAATTTCAACTCAAACTTAGATTCAAAGCTTCAGTTTTACTATAGTTGGGAATTGCTGAACGCTGCATGATTTTCATGATTTTTATTAGTTGCCCTCAATGTAACATTTTCTTGGCAGCAGTTGCAGAAATTATATTTTTAATTCTTCACATTTATTTCAATCAGGTTTTCTGTTTGTTTAACTGAGTCACATGTATTTTTCATCTGCAGTAAGCAGGAGGCTGTCCGTCACTCTATTCAGGGTATATCAGTGGTTTTGCCAAAGCAAACACAGACCCCTCTGTTTCCATCAGACCGCTGACCATCACAATCCCACCAAATGCAAACAGCCCAATAAAAAAAAGACAATGAACTATATATCATACATTACAATTGTCAGTTAATTTATTTCAAAGCACTGAAACTTGAACATCATCAGTGGCATTGCCTTATGCAGTTTACTGTAGAATTATTTGCATTTTATTAGTTTATTTATCAATTACGGCTGTCTTTGGAGTGCACACACTTCCTGTTCAGGTGTGATTTTGGCTCTAAAGACGAAGCCGTTTCATCCAAGCAGATTTGCTCCAGGTTTTTCCGATTAGTCAGATGATGTCTGTGCACTGGAATTTTATTGAAATTAGTGCCAAAGATTTCACTGGATCGATCCGTGTAGGACAGACATATTTTAGCTAAAGTCTCATCCTTCCCAGATGCTTCTCCAAAGAGTATAATCCTTTAAAGAAAAATAATAAACGGTGTCAAGATGAAATCAAATATCAGAAATTTCGATAGAAACTAAAACATTTATCATGTTATGCCAGTCACGTTTATTTTATAGGCTACCTAGGCCTATATTATCAACATTTGTCAATGTCTCGTTTTGTTTTCCTTTTATTTCCCAAAGAACTTAATGAGAACATCTGAGACAAAGTTATTATACAAAAATAAACAATTTAATGAATCTGTCAACTAGTTAGCAACACTCTAAATAGGTTCGCGAATCATTTGAGCGGTGAAACTACGCGATACAAACACATGCTACAGAAATAAATAAATAAATAAATAAAACTACGGAAAAAGTCGTATACTTACAATCACCGAACAAAAATACATCCTGCCGTTTTCCAGTGTCATGAAGACCTTTATTAAGATCGACAACCGAATTGGATGTGCAGTGAACGTCTCGGGTAAGACATTTTTCCCAACAAAACTGTTTTTCTTCTTAAATCTGACTATTTTTGATATTTACATTAATGAAAAGTAAATAATGTACATGAAGTTGGCTGAAATTTAGCCATCTTCTGTCATGTAGCTTGTAGTGCAATTAGCTGTATGAAATCGTTTCTAGAGGTAGTTGGTGTTTTAGCTAGCCTAGCGACATCAGTGCTGTTGTTTACTAGTCACATCACTTTCACAGTAAGATTCAATGACTTTTAGGTTGTGTTTCTGTCGAAATTCATTTTAGCATAACCCCAATCCTATTCCTGAAGGCCACGCAACACAGTTTTATGGCAAGCTGTTTTAGCTTAAAATATTACCAGCATTACATTCCTGGTCAGAATTGCATTTTTTTTAACTAATCAATTACAGCTCTACACACTGAAATTCTTACTAATTAAGGCCAATTAGAGAGCTCTCTAATTAAATTCTTACTAGTAACAATTCCAATTAAAGGCTTGAATGAATTTTTACTAGTTATATGTCTTCATTGACATACATTCATTTTTAATTACAGAGCTCCATAACAGATTTTTTATTAGTAAGAATTCAAATTAGAGAGCTCCACAATTTAATTCATATTACTAGTAACAATTCCAATTAGAGAGCACTTTAGCACAACTCCGATTAGAGCTCTCTAATTTATTACTAGTAAAAATGCAATTAAATTTTTTTTACTAGTAAAAAAACAATTAAGTATATGTTCAATTGCAGAGCTCTGTAATTCAGTTCTTACTAGTAACAACACCTGATGTAGTTATCTAACATCACACAAGTAATAGTGCCATTTTTTGAATATCATTGAATGAGGATGATTGCGAATGTGATATTGATTTTATAGGCTACTGTGCAACAAACAAGAAATTAATATAAGAGTTACATTTTGGACACAATATTGTCTGTTTTTGCCACAAACACTTTTTAGAGGAAACATTTGTATGTCTTCTTTGCTTTTAAGTATTTCAAGACCATAAAAATGTAAATTAATTTAGTGATTAAATATTATTTTTCAAAAACAAAACATATCCAACCTGTCATCTCGCTTTTATGGTCTTTCTAATACAATGCAAATGCTTTTAATTCATTAAGGGGCTTTTATTTTAATGTGTGTCACCACAGGCGGGATTTGGAAAGGGAATCTGTAGTCGCAAATCTGTTTTGCATCTAAAGAATACAAGTTTTTACTAGTAAGAATGCAATTGTAGAGTTCTATAACTGGATTTCTTACTAGCAATAATTGATTTAGAGAGCTCTCTTATTGGCATTGTTAGGTATTTAATTATAAAGCTCTCTAACTGAATTGTTACTAGTAAAAATGCAATTATGACGAGTAACGTCGGGAATAGTGTTGTTTTTGGCGGCCTGTTTTAATTTTAGTCTAGTCTTTGTGTGAAGCTGTCATTTTAGTTTTTATTAGTTTTAGTAACGTTCATACTCTTTTTAGTCTAGTCAAGTTTCAGTCAACTAAAATTCTGAGCATTTTAGTCTTATTTTAGTCAGAATTATCCATGACTATTTTCGTGTAGTTTTAGTTTAGTTTAGTTTTATTGTATCTTTTTGTGAGTGGCAGCGGTAGCCGTGTCGGCTTTAACCAATCAGTGAACAGATTATTAACAACCAATTATAGAACATTTAACTGAACTTGTATCAGACAGTGGAGGAGAAGATTGTTTTTTATGCTCTTAAGACAATTGAAAAAAAAAAAAACTCCACTTGTCCCAAACGGAAAAAAATAATAATGACAATAATTAATGACAGGATGACACAAACACAAATTTTCGTTATGTTTTATTTAGTTTTTAAGAAATACAATTATGACCTTGACAGTTGTAACTATGGCAACATCCGCCCAGAGGCCGTGTCGCAAACACCGCCTCAACAGCACAAAACGCTCGTCGCGTCCCGTGTGAAAGGGCCTTTAAGTTTCATGGTGTTTTTCCTGTGATATTGTGGCCGAATTTCTCCACGTCATTTTCCACAACACATTCCGTTTCTTTTCCACTTCTATGTAATGAAAGTTTTTCCAAATGTTGTTTCTTCTTTTTCTCCCAAAGACGTAGCCGGCTGGCCGGCCATCGGTCTCTTTCTCTGTGTCAAACTGAACTTTGTTTGTTGTCGTCTTCTAAATAATGCCGCGAGTGGGGCTTGAGGAAGTGACGTCGCCTGCGTCTGCGCAGTGTGACCTGATGCAGCACACTTCAGAAATACTGCAAAATAATAAAAATAATGCGACTAAACAAACCGAAATAATGTTATAACATTTCGATTCGTCTCGTTTTGGTCAACAAAAATGAAGAGACATTTTAGCATAGTTTTTATTTTCTAAACCACATTTAGTCTCGTTTTTATTCGTCAACAATATTGCATTATACATTTAATTATAGTCATCGTCACATGACCAGCATTTACATTGCGTCTCGTCTCGTCTCGTTTCGTTTTCGTCACGCGATAAAGGTTCGTTGACGACGATACTTAGTCACAATTTTCGGGAACATTTTAAGCTAAAACGGCTTGCCATACATTTTGGTTGTCTCCCATAGCTACATTTAGTTACTATAATGTATGTGGATAACTTGACCTAACTTGAAGTTTTTTATACATTTACTGACATTATAACAATGTATTTAAAATAAAAATTACAACATTTGTAATCTTAGTTTTGCATTAAAATGCAGGTATTTGTACTTTTTCTGGATATTACCAATAAATTAATGATCAACTAAATAAATTTTGATCCTGCCCACTTGTGAGACCAGAGTTGCTCTCCTGAACCCAGACATGTTTAGAAATGGCTCTTTTTGAGTTACAGTCTCCTTTGTGAAGGCCAGTATTTCAGTCAAATGAGGGAACAGGTTAAAGGTCCGAGACGTGTCAGTCAGCATTAACTAGTCTTTAGTCTGCTCTGTCTCTTAGACACTTTCAGAAGGAAACTGTCACTGCCTGCACGCGGAGCTCAGCTCGTAACCTAAATGAACGCCTCTGTCCCTCTCATTTCCCATAATCCCCGTCATTATAATAGACGGGTGGGGTTAAATAGCTGTTTCTTTCTATAGCCCTTCGTCCCAGCAAGCTATAGTGCCAGCTGCATGCCTTTCCTGCTATAAACCTATAAAAAAACGCTGATAGATGTCTGGATTATTCATTAGGCCGTGTGTTATTTTCCCAAAATTACCTAGAAAACACACAGTACGTTGGGATGTGGGGCTTCAACGTGTTTTGAGTTTGGTCTCTGTATGGCACATGTACATATGACGTCTTTAGCAGTGCAGGATCTTGCTGTACCTCTTTTTGTCTGCTGTATTCAAGACTATTTGCTTTTCACATGGTTGCTTTCTAACAAATTCCACTTTTAATCAAGTACAGAGAAAGCACAGATGGGGATTGGAGTACAGTTTACATTATTAGATGTGAAGTTTCTGACAAACTGGTGAGATGAACTGATTTGACAAAGTTTGCAATGCCCACACCATTAAATCTCAGTAAAACAATCCTGCTTGAGTTTTGTTTGAGTAGCAAGTAAAGAAGATCTGTTTGAGCAGAACTGTGGGTGCTTCTCAAACAAAAGGCCAGATCCTCATGAGGCTGTGTCCTTCCTCGAACAGCCTTACTTAACATTAAATGCTGAAATGAGATGGTGTGGTACATGTCTACGTCATAAAGGTTTCCACTCCTGTGCACAAAAAGACTATTAAAAGTAATGTTGGAAAAATACTTCTTAAATATCTTTATATTAACTGACTTTCTATGAATTCAGTACAGCAAATGACAACCGTCTGTTGTCTCCCAGTGTTTTACATTACAGACAGTTTAGCACAGACCTTACAATGACATGCACTGTGTAATGGTCCTAGATCATGTCATTTTCACAGCTTTTAAGAGGTTTTTGTGTACGATTTTCATTTTCATTTAATAAATAAAATGACTGACTGACAGCAGGCTGTTGAAATAGACATTATGCACCAGTAGGTCAGTATGTACTCTTAGCGTACTGTAAAGAAAACATGTTTAACCCTGTCATTTTTACAGTATGTAATTCAATAGATAAGGCAGAGTGCTGTAACAAAATCATCCATAGTGTCATGGATATGTATTTCAATTAAAAAACAATTAAACAAACAAACAAAAAATACTGGAATTGCTTGACATGCTGTCCCATTTACCTCTGAAATGATGGCAACACACTTGCTTCAAAATATGCCAAAAGAAGGACACAAGTCCAAGACTGCTTTCCAAATGATCAGTTACATTAGTGAAATAATAATTTCCACAAAGTTCTGTTAATTCAGTTTTGTGGAAATGGTTTGCACGCTAAAATTTCAATTTCAAAGTTTTAAAAGGGTCATCGGATGCTTTTTGAACATTAATGTGTGTTGGCAGTGTATGTACAAATCTGCCCTATAATGATAAAAATCCATGCAGTGGTTTTTAATTAATCTGTAAAGATAATATCCCCTTTTTCAAATCGAGACATTTTCAGATGCCTGTCGTTGTTGCGTCACACCCGCAGAGGCCGCTCCTATGATAGTTGATTGTCATGAGCGTCTTACCTCAGATCAGCTGTAACAGTCTGGCCTTCATTGTTTCGATGCTGGAGCAGGGATGTAAGTTAGACAAGAATTGAGCGAGGTGTTGTGTTGCTGGATAATGAACGTAGTGGTCGTCATTTACTCCAGACATCTGAGCTCCTGAAGATGCAGTAGATTACGTTTGTTTGTGAAGGGAATGCGCCTCCCGATCTACGTATATCCGTCTATGTTCACATGAATCATTCGTGATCCAGCTATAAATGATTTTTTTAGTAATCTTTGCGATCGCCTTTCCTAATAATGCACTAGTTAGCAAGTTTAGCGGCTAAACGCGGCTAAACGCGGCTAAAGTAAACAGGCTCGTCACTCCACAGAGAGAAGAGAGGGGCGGGGCGAGTAGAGCTTATTTGCATTTAAAGCAGCCTCGACCAGAATGGGATGATTTTGCAGAGCTGATTTTGACAAGGTAAAAAGGGTGTTGTTTTACACTAGCATTGAGAATTTTTAACCAAAGTATATTATAGACTTTTCATTAAGACCCTAAAGAATCATA
>JAHKKF010494240.1:0-27368 GCA_019740295.1 Labeo calbasu | reverse complement strand
CAAAATCATCCTACATCGCTGCAGAAGTTCCGACCCAGTCTTTGCAAAGTGAACATGCAAAGAAGATCAAACACCCTTAACAAAAAAGATAAAACAGCAATACATGACGATTTTGAAGTTGAGGGAGAACATGAGATGTGAGTTTTTTGACATACCCTAACCGTCATGAACCAGGAAAAAACAGTTCGGGAAGAGCAAGACAAGACAAGCGTTTGACATTAAAAAGTATACATATATTGTATTATTTTTTTGAAAATAACCAATTGTTTCGCTAGATAAGACCCTTCTTCCTCGGCTGGGATCATTTACAATCGCATTTGGAATAGTTTGAAGCTGCATTTAAACTGCATTTTGAAAGTTCCATCTTGGGGCACCATAGAAGTCCATTATATGGAGAAAAAATCCTGAAATGTTTTCCTCAAAAAACATAATTTCTTTACGACTGAAGAAAGAAAGACATGAACATCTGGGATGACAAGGGGGTGAGTACATTATCTGCAAACTGTTGTTCTGGATTTTTTTTCATATAGTTTAAGTAATGTTTATTTAACCAAGAAAATTTGACCATGACTTGAATTTACATTTGATTAAAAAAAATTAAATAAATAAATGTGAAACTTTGCCTTCTCATTTCTGTTCAATATCAGGCTCCTACAAGTTCAGTAATTTCACTGTAATGGCATTGAACATGTTCTTTTCATTGCCATTAAAGTGAAGTAACTGAACACAAACATAGGAGCCTGAGATAAACGCTAATTATAGAAGAAAATTTCAAGCTGCACTTAAAGGCTTTTGCATCTGAACTCTTCATATATAAAGGCTTGTGTTTGTGTGTGTGCGTAAGCATATATGAGCAAATTCACATAAGAAATATCATAGACCAAATTGTCCCCAGAAGCAAACTCTTACAAACAGCACTGACGCAAAATTACATAAGCACGCAAAAATCTATACGAGAGGTCTCCGTAGAAATGTATAAAAACAAACTACGGAAGTGCTCTTACATCAAAACGGACAAACTGGCAAAGACTTTCACAAACAACGCTTTTGACCCGTTTCCGATTCATCCACGCAACTCGCACATAAACACATCGATACACGCACACACACTGCTTCCAGCTATATACGAACAGGCCTGAAGGCATTTCCAGAAAACTTTCAGCCCTTGGGAAGAAGGCTGCTTGTACAAATGATTCTATTAGATTAGAGCTTTTGTGCGGCTGCCATATGCACAAAGCATCCTCTCCAGTTCTTATCTGTTCACAGCTCGTTTGTATAATTGTAAGCACTAAACACTTTGTGAAACTCCCGAACGGGTCTCAATCAAACCCAAAAGAGCAACAGCATCATTTGAGCTCATCTAAACACAAGAATGACTTTTCCCGCTAGTATTTCTTCATTCATAGACAGTCGGTTTATGTTCTTTATTGGACCCTCGACTTGTTTGCCCAGAAGGCTTAAAGCAGACATTCTAAGTCCCGCTCTCTAAGGAGACTGATAGTAATTATGTTTGTGTCAGAGCTCAAGGTGCCCTGGCATTGATAAGCCATTTAGTTCGTGTATAAAAACATGGCTTGCTGTCAAACACGGATTTGAACCGGACTCTGAGAGAGCGATGCCGTCCGGCCATTGGCTGTGATTCACACCCCAGTGAACTGCCCACCTAGACAGCATTTTTGGGCATCAAAGGTACATTTAAACACTGGATTTGTTTCAAAACCAACTGAGCTACACACCTAGCCAGAATCTGTGAATATCAAAGGTCCATTCGAACACTGGCTGTCTTTCAAAACCTAGTGAGCTGCTTATCTAAACAGCATTTTTCCACATCATAGGCGCATTAAATCCGATAAGAACATTTAAATGTGCTTGTAATGCCCAAATTTCTGTCCAGTAGGCAGTAGGCGGCCCACTAGGTTTTAAAACACAGCCAGTGTTCTGTCTCATTTGCTCGTTGCTTTCTCTGTGCCATACAGAGTAATATGATAATGTGGAGTTACTGGCTCCTCACGCGTGGCGGTTCTCCCCTGCAGCAGGGCGCTCCATCATGTTGAGGAATGGTGTTTTTTAGGCTATGGCTTGTTTTTGGCACTAATATATTCACATTACGGTGCTGTAACAGCACGGCTGAAGCCAGTAACAGTCCCTAGGTGGACAGGGAGTCTGCCACAAAAAAAAAAAAAAATCTGCAATTACCCCTCGACTGGACACGCATGAAAGTTATGGTACAATTACGCTGCGGTAAAAAACAATCCAATATATCAATTAGGCAAAGTCAATTAGGACAGCTCCCCATTTAAGATGGAAAATTTGCTGGTGGAGGCTGTAGGCTAAAGCAGGCTGCTAGGAAAGACAAAGTGTTTCAGACTTGCACAGATGAGTTTTTTTTTTTTTTTTGTGCTAACTTTACGTTCTTGTTTTCTTTTTCTGAAAAAAATTACACTGCAAATGAAATCTATTGTGAAAAAAATAATAAAAAATAAAATACTATCTTGTTAGTTGCATGATTATGTGATGTGAATTGGCCTTCAGGCCAGGGACCTCCTGAATCAGGATGCTGAATCATCATTATCATCTTTTTAAGATTCTGCTTATTGAGCATCTGAGTGTCTTAAACCTTTCGACGTCTGACCTTCTGGAACCTCTGGCTTCTTACCTCAGTTTGTGGTGACCTTTGTCTTTGTAGGGTGTGATGTCCAGAGATGTTTCCTCCCATGTCTTCGTGATGCCTTCCAGTGTCTGTAAATCAGAGGTCAGCATTAGGCTTTTTAATGTTAGCAGTAATCTTTCCAGACACATTTCACCTCAGCACTAAGCGGCACATTGTATGAGCTGGAAAGGCAGCCATCGTTAGACGGCTAGTGACAGGGAAAGAACGTTGTTTGGGGCCCCTGCAACAATAAACATCACAGATGGAGTCTTTCTAGAAAATCCAGACGTGCCAATGACACTTCTCATTTACTGTATATATTTTAAAACCTAGCAAGCAATACATAGACAGCATTTCTGGACATCATTCAAACATTTAAACACCAGCTGTCTTTTAAATCCCACTGAGCCACTCACCTAGACAACATTTTTAGGCATCACTGAACACTTGCTGCATTTTGGGCATCAGAGGTACATTTAAAGATTTAAGCTCTAGCTGCATTTTAAAACATAGTGAGCTGCCTACATAAACACTTTCGTGAGTCATAAGGTCTTGTAAAATGTTTCAAAATCTAGGAAGATGCCTAGTTTGAATTTTTGCCTATTATACAGTTGAAGTAAAAAGTTTACATTCCCCTTTCAAAATCTACAAAATGTTAATTATTTTACCAAAATAAGAGGGGTCATACAAAATGGATGTTATTGTTTATTTAGTACTGACCTGAAAAAGATATTTCACATAAAAGATGTTTACACATTGTCCACAAGAGAAAATAATAGTTGTATTAAGAGCCGGAGGATTTTAAAGATCAGGGTAAATTTAACTTATTTTGTCTTCTGGGAAACATGTAACTATCTTCTGTAGCCTCTGAAGGGCACTACTAAATTAAAAAAATCGATATTTAGGCAAAATAAGAAAAATGTACACATCTCCATTTCTGTTCAAAAGTTCCCCTGCCCCCCAGCTCTTAATGCATGTCTTTTTCCAGAGAGCATTTGAATCTTCTGTAATAGTTACATATGCGTCCCTCAGTTGTCCTCAGTGTGAAAAGGTGTGTTTTTTTCTTAAAAAGTGAGCTGCCAATCAAGTCTATTAAATGGATTAAAGTCACATTAACATTCTGCAAATTTTTGTGGACGAAATCCACTTCTTTTAAGGAATCCATATGATCAGAAAATGTGAGAATGATTTGGCCATGCAGATTTTGCAACTAGTTGAAGTTCAAATCCATGTTGATCAACATTAAGCTGTTTGATTTGAAAGTAACTTTTGTATGAGCTGTGAATCATACATCGCTATACTATTGATCATTGACCCTTTGCAGCAAGTTTGATTGACAGGCAATCTGACTAATCTTGATGCTGAATCTGCCATTTTGTTGGACAAACAAACCAGACAGAAGAGTAGATTAACATCTGTGAACCTGAACTAGAAAAATTAGTATGTATTGATGTCTTTCCACAGTTGAAGCCAGATACTTTCTGATGTTTCTTCATGTTTATTTTGTGCTGTAACTAGTAATAAGGCAGAGATAATTGGTTCATGTGCTGCTTGAACTGAGGCGCTACAGCGATCAATCACAAAACATTAAAAAGCCAAAAAATGTTTATTATTTGAACTTCTTACAAAATGACAAAATTTTAAAGCTGAGACTTTGTTTCATACCAAAAGTATGAGTGTTGTGAAACGTTGTCAGTGTCCTGTTTGCTCCGCTACGTATTTTTCACTGCGTGAGAACGTGATGTGTGGCGGAAGAGCGCCATGGCTTGTCGGACATAGCAACAGTAACAAAGCGTCAATAGAAAATGAACCATTTTTGCTCACGAAATTTGGCAGGAAATTACATGCGACCGCACCTTTAGAGCTGAAAAGACAGCCATCTACATTGCGAGTACATTAGGCGACTAGTGACAGGGAAATACCATTAATCGTGGCCCCTGCAACAATAAACGTCAGAGACGGGGTCTTTCCAAAAACACCAGGCGTGCACCATGCCAACGATGCTTCTCATTTACACTCTATCTGTCTTTCTCTTTCTCTCTCTCTGCGAGTGACTTCTAGGTGAACCGCTCTGTGCTTTGGGGGTTATGAGGGTTTGCTCTCCCATTGCCGCTCTCGAACCAAAGCTGTGTTGTTGTAACCTCTGCAAGCGCAGAGCAGAACGTCTGGGAATCTCCCTGGGCCGAAAGCGAGAAGAAAGAGAGGAAGAAAGTAGGAGAAAGGGGAGAGGGGAGGAGTACAGCCTCCCACAGTCTGACAGCTGGACAGGGCAGCTCTCCTCTGCAGGGGCAGTAAAGGCTGCGCTGAAGGAAATTAAGCGCAAGGCTCATTTCCCCTGTGGCCGCCACACATGACCTGCGACTGCAGCCTGGGGACAGACGCCTCCAGCAGCACAGCGCTCATACTGTACTGTGCTATTACTGAACACACTCCAGGAAATTTTCCTTTTCAAGTCTAAAATAGGACTGTAAACCAGTCGACTCATTGGCCTGTTTCACACATCCTGTGTCTGCTTGTACACTAAAGGCATTTCTGCTGTGTAACAGCTCTATGCAGGAAATAAAGTGACTGATGGTTTACTCCACTGCATATTTCCTCCAATAGCAGCCATAAATTATAATACAAATAATATAATGGACATCGGAAGTGGGCCACTGAGAATTATTACGAACTTGATTGCCATGAAATCTAATTTACACGAGGAGGTGCGATGACATTTATATCCAAATGGTTTACACAGGACACAAAATGCAGTTTTAAACTGTTTAAAGTGTCTGGATTCAGTCAGTCTTTACTGAATAAAAAATGCTCTTTGTGAGTTTGCATCAGGCCTGACATAGAGGTGTTTTTCAAGCAACAGGAGATTTATACTTCTCTCAGTATTATGTTGCTTCATAAAAGTATTATATTACAAAATATAGTTTTAATAAAAAAGTTTACACTACATGTTCAACATTTTTATGATGAGTTCTACAAAAGCCTGTTTCTGAATCATGGTATAAAATGAATAGATACACTACATTTCAAAAGTCGGTAAACTTTTTTGTTAAAGGAGAAGTCCACTTCCAGAACAACAATTTACAAATAATTTACTCACCCCCTTGTCATCCAAGATGTTCATGTCTTTCTGTCTTCAGTCGTAAAGAAATTATTGTTTTTGAGGAAAACATTTCAGGATTCTTCTTCATATAATGGACTTGATTGGTGCCCCGATTTTGAACTTCCAAAATGCAGTTTAAATGCAGCTTTAAAGGGCTCTAAACGATCCCAGCCGAGGAAGAAGGGTCTTATCTAGCTAAACAATTGGCCATTTTTAAAAAAATAAATAAATAAATAAATAAAGTATACTTTTTAAGCACAAAAGCTCGTGTAGCACAGGCTCTGGGATGCTCGTTCACGATGCTACGAATTAGCGATGGGTCGTTCTTGAATGACTCGTTCATTTTTAACGAATTTTTAATGTGACTTGGGAAGAACGAGTTGTCTCATGGAGTGATTCGTTCAGTTGCACATGTGCAACATCCTATTAGGTTCTGTACTGGAATTAGTTCATCTGTTTCGGGTCTTCGGGTTTGGATAAACGTCACGTGATGAACGAACGACTCAAACCCGAAGACTCGAGAGATGAACTAATCAGTTCTTTTTTTGGCTCACACTGCACTGGTTGAGCTTATGGGGCTGTCACATGAGGAACGAACGACTCAAACCTGAAAACTTGTCAGAAAAGAGGTGAGGTGAGCTAATCATAGACTAAAGACCCAGGTAAACAATTAATTAATCTTTTCTGTTTCTTATAGCATTATAGTTTTGTCTGTTTGTGTTGTGATCAATGTTTGTGTAGATGTGTAGTAGATGTGTTAGGGAAGTAACACGTAACATTGTAATTATATTTTGCTAAAATGAACGAAATGACTCGAAAAAAGATTTGTTCATTTTGCTGAACGAGACTCAAAGGTCCCATCACTACGACGAATCACGTCTACGTTCATCATCTGTGTACTCCGGCTAAAAAAGGTAGAGTATGGCGAAAAACTCCATCTTACTTTCTCCTACAACTTCAGAATTGTCCGACATCGTTGTACCTTTTTCGTTTGACTTACTTGCACTTTCTTAGTCTTTGTGCGTTTGCTAGTACGTGAATGCACATCCCAGAACCTGTGCAAAAAACATAATTTCTTTACGACTGAAAACAGAAAGACATGAACATCTTGGATGACAAGGGGGTGAGTAAATTATTTGTGAACTGTTGTTCTGGAAGTGGACTTCTCCTTATCCCTTTACAATAAGGTATATTAGTTAACATTAGTTAATTACATTAGATAACATGAACTAAGACTGAAGAATATTTACAGTTTTTATTAATCTTAGTTAATTTTAGCATTTACTAATGTATTATTAAAATCACAAGTTGTGTTTGTTAACATTAGTTAATGCACTGTGAACTAACATGAACAAACAATGCAAACTGTATTTGTATTAAGCAATATTAACAAAGATGAATAAATAGTGTAATAAATGTAGTGTTCACTGTTCGTTCATGTTAGTTCATACATTAACTAATGTTAACAAATAACACCAAAGACTTCTTATGTTTTTTATTTGATAAAAATTTGTGAAATATTAAAAAACGTGTTAAATATTGCGCAATATTACAATTTAAAATTACTTTTATATTTGAATATATTTTAACATTTAATTTATTTATGTGCATTCTTAATTTTTTTGGAAAGCATGATGCATTTTTTTCAGGATTCTTTGATGAACAGAAATTTCAAAAGAACAGCATTTATTATTTTATTAAAAAAACCTTTGTATCAGTGCTTTAATGTACTGAATTCTTGCTAAATAAAAACAAGAACGTATTTGAAAAAAACCTCAAACATTATAACATTAGTGTAAAAAGCTCCAACTTAATTTCTAGTGAATGTGACTTTAACTGACCCTTCGCAAAAACCCGCCCTCCTAAGTTACTGTTGCTATGTCGCTCTCACACTACACATCATGTTCTCACACAGTGAAAAATACATCACGGAGCAAAGAGAAAACTGACAACACGCCAACAAACTGGTTACTTCCAGTATAAAACATTTAATATGTTGTCAGAAATTGAAGAAATTCAAACAATAAATACCATTTTGTGTTCTTTAATGTGTGGTAACAGATTACCTTGTTAGATCAATCGACACGTAAACCAGTTTTTCTTATTTACTTAAAGCATAAAATAAACATGAATGAACATCAGAACATATTTTATTTCAAACGCAGCAACAATTTTTAAAGTTTAAGTCCACTGAAGTTAATCCACCCTCATGTCTGATTTGTTTGTCGAACAAAATGGCGGATTTGTCATGATTGGTCAGATCGCCTGTCAACAACTATTTTATACCTCTATTGCTGCTCATATGCTGTAATATGGATTCCAAATGGGAACCCAAAAGAACATATGCCTGCAGCAGCACAAACGCAGTGTGCCTAAGTTTTAAAATGAATAAAAATCTGACTGTATAACACAGCAGTACGATAGCTTTCACGAACACCACCGCCTCTACATTCAAACTGTTTGGCTAATAAAAACCACATCTGCACTGCTGCCAGACTCTTAGGCTGGGGCTCTCAGCTGTGATTCTCTGCTGGGTTCGGTCTGACTACCGAATGTCACCCTGAGAATATCGTCTTTGACCTTCCAAACCTGACCTCTGACCATAATCCTCCTGACAGTGACTTTCCTTTTCTCTTTAACATACTGAACCTCTGAGGATCTTATGCACTGCGAGAGGAGCAGAGAGAATTGAACCTTGATGAACCTACAGTCCTTCACAGAGACAAAAGTAATAGAAACTAAACAGAAGAGACTCTTAAAAAATATGTTCCAGTTATATTCGACTAGGGTTTCACGGCCTCAAACTATTTGAATCATATCATACGCTTTTTAAGCATTTATTTTGCATTTATTATTTTTTTACCACTTATTATGTCATCATTTGGTTTTCAGGTTTCCACAATGTTTTAAGTGAAAGTTTCAGCACGTTTTCAAATACTCCTTCAAAGGATCAAGAACAATTTAATTTAGCTTTTGCTTTCAAAAACCCTAAATCAAATACACTGATCTGAAGAACCTAATAACAAATAATAAAAAAGGCCATTGTTCATTTCAAATAAACAATATTACAGTGGCAAACTCAAAAAACGCAAACAGAGGAAAAACTGATGAGAAAAAGCGTCTGTTCTCTGTAAAATCACTGAAGAGTCTTTTAAAGTCTGAAGTGACAAATGAAAATAAATTAACCCAAATGAGAAAGAAAGAGTTCTGAAGAGGGATATCATACCTGTTCGATGGAGAGCTCTTTGCTGGCTGCTCCTGATATGTCACTGATACGCTCAGCATGGTGGTCCAAACCCAAAGCCACAATCTTCTCCAGAGTAAAGTCTGCACCGGTCGGGTCAAATGTTTGCTGCACCTCTTGCCTTATTTGATCCCAATGTCTAAAATAAACAGATCCACAAAGACTTTTGAAGATAAAATCTGACTGGCCAAAACGCTTTGACACTGACACATGAATCTGAGCTCAAATAGGGCGGAAAAACCTTTTATCAAAGCCATTTGATCTATTCCAAAACCTAACGAGCCGTCTACGGGCCAGCATTTTAAGACAACATACACGCAGTTTCCGACATGCAGGCTTTTTTCAAACGGTTGCCAACTTAATTATGCTGCACTAAACACATTGCGCTGAAATAAAATAAATACATGAGAATTAGGTAATAGATAATTGAACAGTTTAATTTCAATACCGATAAGTATTTAAAAAAAGTTTATAATACATACACTCCGTTCAAAAGTTTGGGATCAATAAGACTTGTAAAGTTTTTTAAAGAAGTCTCTTATGCTCACCGAGGCTGCATTTATTTGATTCAAAATACAGGAAATGTTATTAGAGTATAAAATAATGGCTTCTATTTTAATATTCTTTCAAATAAAATTTATTTCTGTAATGCAAAGCACAATTTTATTTAGCCATTAGTCCAGTCTTCAGTGTCACATGATCCTACAGAAATTATTCTAATATGCTAATTTATTATCAATGTTGGAAACTGCCAAATATTTTTTTGGAACCTGTGATACTTTTATGCAGGATTCTTTAATGAATAAAAAGTTAAAAAGAACAGCATCTTTTCAAAATAAGTCTTTGCTATCACTTTTTAGCAATTTAACACATCCTTGGAGAATGAAAGTATTAATTTCTTTCAAAAATAGACATAAAAATTTACTGACCCCAAACTGTACGGTAGTGTATAGTGTTAGAAAAAAAATATATTTTAAATGAATGCTGTAGTTTTTAACTTTTTATTTGTCAAAAAATCCAGATTTTTTTTATAAAAGTACAAAAATGTGTATATTAAAATAGAAAAACTTTATTTCACATCAAATAATATTTCATAAATGTATTTCCTACATCGTAATAATATTTCTGAAAGGCTCCAAAACAATATTAAGCAGCACAACTGTTTCCAACATTGATATTAAATCAGCATATTAGAATGATTTCTGAAGGATCATGTGACACTGAAGACTGGAGTAATGATGCTGAATATTCAGCTTTGATTATAGGAATAAATTCGATTTTAATGTATATTAAAATAAAAAAATATATATTTTACATCGTAATAATATTTCACAATATTTTTTTTTCTGTATTTTTGATCAAATAAACAAGCATAAGAAACTTCTTACTGACACTTTTGAATGGCAGTGTAAAATATTATATATACAATATTTAATCTTTTTTAAACATTCTTATTAGTATTAGACAAAGTTCAGCACAATTAAGCATAGATCATCTTATCCAGTGTTCATATAGGTCAATATTCCTATATAAACATGCTTATACAGTTCAACAGGTTTTGAAAGACAGCTATTGTGTAGGCCTTTAGGAGAAATGAGGTGGGTAATTCATTAATCATAATATCTAATGCAATTCTTAAGCTAAAATTCCAGAGAATGTGTGCTATTTGGAGTATTTGAAGAGCTGAAGAAAGACACTCCACTGCGCTATTTAGTCATAAAAGACTGGTCATGTTGACGGTCAGATTTTGTCGTAATAAACAGGTGTGACGGGCGACGACAGCGCAAGGATTGAATTCTCCCGTGAGAGATCCCGCAGCAATGACGCACAGCTTGTTGTCTTCTCTCAAAGAAATCCACAGAGACCGTCAGCACATCTGATCCACAACAAAACACCACACCGCTATTTCAAAAAAAAACATCCTGCCAATGACTGGCCCCTCTGAGATCGGGCCCAAGCATTCTGGGACGCGATCTCTCCTACGAGTGCCTGTTTTTCTTTCGCTCCTCTTGTCTGCTGTTCTGTCGGTCATGGACTTCTGAGGCTGGAGCTCTGTTTATTTTCATCTGCTTCCCTGATGTGCTGCGCCGGCCAGCGGGAGACGCTAACAGGGATCTTTCAGAGGGTTACATCAGTGTGATTAGCCGGCTGTCATCAGGGGAACGTGAGGCCTGTCTCTGCCGTCTCCACCAGGGCTGTTGTAGCACGCCTGATTGGGGCCGATGGGCTGTTGTTTTGGGAATGCCAGATCCAATCAGATGGCTTAGGGAGCGAATGACAGGACAGAAGAAAAACGAAGAACGGAAAACGTCGCCTTGCTCTCGGCAGGGATGGCGCCGGAGTGCACAAACGCTCTGCGTGATAGAAAGGAGAGAGGTGACGAGCTGTAACTGAGGGCTGGCTGTCAAAGTCTGGGATTACAGCTGATCCTAGAACAGCAATTGGCACCAAACCTCTGATGATTATCAGCCAGACTTTACAGCAGGCCTCAGGTCACAAGCTACAGAGGGCAATATCTCGAACAGAGAGAAGTTACAAAGAGCGGTTGTCCGCCGAAGACACAACATGAAAGACGACAGTGTCATTTTGTCAGGAACCACTCTTGATAAGGAGGATTAGTGAGAGAATGACACTTCATTATGCTGAGGACACTGACTCGTGTGTGTGTGTGTGTGTGTGAGTCCCCCACCTCTCTCTCATGGCTGGATTTCTAAGGTCTGTGATCAGTGGGATGATTTTCTTAAACTGTGTGATCCTGCTCTTAGAGAAGTCCACAACCTCCCAGTGCTTGTCCTGAAAGAACACACACACACACATTTGCAATAGTCAGGAACCCACTGCAGGCTGCAGTGTGAAATGCTGAGTGCTGTGTTGTGATGGACTGATCCCCTGTCAGTGGAAAAGCACCCAAAGGGTCTGAATCAAGCAGGTGTTTCTAATCTGCTTAAAGCTAAATGTCAGGATAATGAGAAGCTGGTGAGAAGAGAAGCTAAATTAGCTTTAAAGGGTAATTAGCTACACAAAAGGGCTTTTATCACAGTTACAAAGAGAAACGAAGAAATGAGAGTCTCTGCTGGACCCTAATGAAGTAGCATCAGTATGTGTGTGAGTACAGTAGATGATGAGTGAGACAGTGAGACATCACTGACGCCGCTGATAGCAGTTAAGTGGGTCCTGATGGCTGCTAGTTTTTTTTATGTGAAAGGTCTCTACGAGGTCTTAGTACTCAATCTGTTAATTGTGGTGCTTAATTAAATTTACAAATTAAAAGTGCATATTAATAAATATTATTTATATTATTGATATACACTGCTGTTTAAACGTTTGGGATCAGTAAGATTTTTAACATGCATTAAAATATAATTTATTCCTGTGATCAAGGCTGAATTTTAAGCATCACTACTCCACTATTCAGTCTCACATGATTCTTCAGAAATCATTCTAATATGCTGATTGATTATCAGTGTTGGAAACAGTTGTGCTGCTTAATTTTTTTTGGAACCTTTGGTACTTTTTCAGGATTCTTTGATGAATAAAAGAACAGCATTTATTTAAAATTCATTATTCATCTTTATTAAGAGTTAAATCCAACAAAGAGTTAAACTGACAAAAAGTGATAGCAAAGACTTACATTGTTAAAAAAGAATTATATTTTGAGTAAATGCTGTTCTTTTTAACTTTTTATTCATCAAAGAATCCTAAAAAAGTATCACAGGATCCAACATAGATAATTTGAATAATAAATCAACATATTAGAATGATTTCTAAAGGATCAGGCTGGAGTAAATTACTGTAATGGCTAATGAAAATTCAGCTTTACATCACAAGAATAAATTATATTTTTAAGTATATATAAATAGAAACCATTATTTTATATTGTAATAACATTTCGCAATAAGAGAATTCTTTAAAATTTTACAAATCTTATTGATCCCAAACTTTTGAACGGCAGTGTATATTACACATATTACCACACCTGGAAAAAAAACAACAGTCTGTGCTGAAAACCTAAAATAAGATGATGAAACATGTGCACCACTTCCAGGTATGTTAGCAAATCAAAAAGAGTAAAAAAAAAAGTTTTCAAGAAAAAAAAACATTACAATATACACTACGGTTAGTAATCTTTTTGATATAAGTATGCTCACCGAGGCTGTATTTATTTGATCACAAATACAGTAAAAACAGTAATATTGTGAAATATTATTACAATTTAAAACAATGTTTCTATTTTAATATATTTTTAAATGTAATTTATTCCTGTGATGACTAAGCCATTACTTCATTGTTCATTGTCAACTGATTCCTCAGAAATCCTTTTAATATGCTGATTTGGAGCTAAAGAAATTTTTATTAAAAATTTAAATTTTTAGTCTTATATTTAATATTTATGTATTATTTTGGTGACATACTTTCTTATGTAATTGTATATAGTATAACATTATATTCTGTACTATTCTGAAGACTAATACTGTTTACTGGAAACTCCCATAAATGTCAGTTTGGCCTCTGAACTGACTAAAGTTGAGTTTACACCAGTTGCATAGGGTGTGATGGCTTGCCTTGAACTCTCTGCTGAGTGTGTGGAGTTTCTTGAACATGGTCTGGGCGGTGTTGTTCATGGTCTCGGTCTGTAGAGAGGCCAAGTGACCCCCCTTCCACTCCTCCCACAGAGCCTCCCACTGCTGGCTGATCTCCCATACCTTCTGCAGGTAATTCACATCCTACAAACACACACACATAAACACAATCTAAACATTACGGTAAACTGTACCAGAAGCGACCTTCACCAATAGTATCATAATTGTTAGATTTGCTATCATGCAGGACTAGTGAATTGCCCTCAGCCTGTTTGTGCTCTGTTGTGCTGCCTTGTGTTGTGTGTTTGTGATATATTGTATGAAGAAAAGTTTTTATTACTGTAACAGCAGTGAATAGGCACCTTCTCTAGAGCGAGGATGTCTTTAGAGGCTGGATGTTCAATATTAAAGATGTTGAGACCATAGCTTATGTTCTGCTCCTCTTCTTTAAGAGCCTCCAGCTGGGCATGCAGCTCTGACACCTGCTGCAGTGCAGAATCTGGGGACACACTGCTGCCAAATGGACCTGCGCATACATACACACACAAATAAAACCATATACATGAAGACAAAGATTAGACCACACACACAAACATACAGATGCATATGCTTACTGATAAAAAAAAAAACTGCACATTCAGCTGTCATTTCCCTAGAGAGCAGCTTGTCGCTCTAAAAAAAGCTCTATGGATTTCTATTGGCCAGAAAGTTAGCAAAGTGAGCATGTTTCTCACAATGTGCTATTAATGTGGTTTCACAGTTGGGAGCTCAGCAGGTCAGTAGGTCTCTTTCCTGAGCAGAGTGTGAGTTCTGGCTCGGACCCAGCTCCGCTCACAAGCCTGGACTCCCACGATCCACGCGCACTTGCGACAGCTTTGATTTACGAGATATTTGATCTTTTGAAAAGCGCCTCATTCATCTCAGGACAGCAACACACAACGTGTACAGTAACACACTCGCACAGACACCAGCAGGGGCCGTTATCTGCCCCAAAGGCCTCCGTGATATGTTTATAGGCGCGACTGTTTACGTCTGTCAGCGTTTATAATGGATTCCATCAAACACACTGGCTAAATCGCATACGAGCATCTCCGGCAATTACAGAAAACACACATTTACACAATTCTGCATTAAGACGAGCCATTAAGCAGCATGTGAAGATCCACTGGGGATCTCCAGTCAATATTTGCGTAAAGTCTGGTTTACTGAAGCATTTAGCACATGCTGAAGTGCGTCGCTAGAGCAGAACGAATTCAGGAGCACGGGTGTTGAGAGGTTTGATGACGCCCATTCTCTCTCTCCGTCGTGCCTGACTAAAACGTAAAGAAAATCTAATTAGCAAATGTTAAAATGTGCTAAATTTTTGATAAATCTGCCTTGGAGACTTCAACCAATCATACATGTTTAATTGGCTCTGCGCTGAGAAACGCAATGTCGTATTTTTCCTGCGCGCCGGATCTGAGAGGGAAAGTCACGCTGGGTCCATGGAGAGCAGGAGATGAGATTTTGAAGGGGCACCTTGGCAGGGGCCAGTAGTATGTGTTTGGACTGAATGAGTGTGATATTATTGAAACCGTCTCTCTCTCTTGAATACAAATTTCTCCCTGCACAAAGCTGCTTCCTGGCCTCATTAACCTGAAGGAGCCCGCCATTGTTTGCGGGAACAATCCAAACAATCCCGCCGTTCTCAACAAGTTGCAGCTGCCGCCCACGTTCGGAAATTCTGGGGTTGTGGGAAATAATGACAGTGAGCGTTGAGCGCGTTTGCCACGTGTTGATTTAGCGCGTTAATCGGCTGTGCCAAAACTCCAACTTCTGAATCGAGACGGAAAGGCTTTTGGATACATACTGGGAGGAGAAGAACATAGGAGGAAAAGACGCAGGAAAGGAATGGCAGGAGATCAAACCGAAAAACAACAGACTTCACAGAGCTATCAACGATCACAAGGTAACGCAAACACAATGGAAACGAGATGGGGCGCGAGCGAGCAAAGAAGTGCGAGAAAAATGGAAGAATGAAAGCGGAGGGAAGGAAAAGTAGGACGAAAACTCTGTCCTCTTTGATACAGTTCGGCACAACGTGACTTTGTTCGTGAAGAGAGGTGGCAGCGCGAGACAGAAAAAAGAATTTTTCAATCCCATTTTTAATAGAGCAGAGAATAAACAGCAGAGCAGAGACACCAGCAGGAGGTGGAGCAGCATTACGGGACAATGAGAGAGAGAAAGAAAGAAACAGAGCGGCAGAGTGCAGTCAAGGGCAGGATGTCAGCGTGACGGTCACTTCTGCTGTAGGTGAGGCTCCATGGCGTTCTGAAACATTATCTCAAGGCTAATTGGTTGTGATGTGCCGTGGGGCATGTGGGAGGTTGATGGCTCTACCCAGCACTCCCCGCCACGCAGAACACCCACGGTCCCAGAAAGCAAAGGCCTGCGGTGCCGCCCATGTAGCGAGCTGACCTACAGAAAAAGAGGCATGCTGGGATGTGAAGCTCACAGTAGGGTCTGAGACAGCACTGGCAGTCATCCTACTGACCGTGTGTGTGCGTGTGTACGTGTGTGCTTGTTTTCCCCTTCTGTAACATTCAAATCGTGTACGTGTGTGTGTGTGTGTGTGTTCACCATTGCTATTGAAGCTCTGCAGGGCAGACTGTGTCTTCTTCTTAAACTCCTCAGAGGACAGGATCAGCCCACTCTTCATCATGTCTTTGTGCTTCTTCAACATGATGTCACTGTCAATCACAACCTGCTGGAACCACACCCACTCTGAATTCAGAGCCTCCAGCAACTCCAACACCTACAGAGACGGAAAGAAAGAGTGAGAGAGAAAGAAAATCTAAGAGCGCTGAGTCAAATAAAAGCACAGTCAAATATGGAACGGAGGTAAGAGATGAAAGTGTATTTAGAAGACAATTTGACTGGGACACCAGAGGGAGTGTGCGTGTGCGCGCGCGTGTATGTGTGTGCGGCGCGACACTCACAGCGGGGTCGACTGCAACCTCATATTTCTCTAGGATGGCAAACTGCTCGTGGATGGGCGGAATCTGACTTTCTATCTTACTCAGATCTGCCTGGAGAGTTTCCAGAAGTTTTAGACTCTCTCCCAACTCTGGGAGAGTCTGAGGAGGCTGAGACACCCTGAAAACACACACACACACACACACACATACAGTCAATGACTCTATGCATATGGTAAATATTTAATGCATACTGAATGACATAGATGCTCTGATTCAAAACTTATTGAGCTGCCTACCAATGTAACTTTTCAGTATATATTGCTATGGAGTTGATAAGGAATTCTAAGCGGTTTTTAGCATGATGAAATGCTGTGGAAAGGGGTGTTGCTACAGTGCTAAAATTGCTAAAATTTAAACTACAATTACATTGAAAACAGAAATTAAAGGATTAGTTCACTTCCAGAACAACAATTTATAGATAATTTACTCACGTCCTCGTCATCCAAGATGTTCATGTGTTTCTTTCTTCAGTCATAAAGAAAGTATGTTTTTTGAGGAAAACATTTCAGGAATTTTCTTCATATAGTGGACTTCAGTGGTGCCCATGAGTTTTAACTTCCAAAATATAGTTTAAATGCAGCTTCAAAGGGCTTTAAAGATCCCAGCCGAGGAAGAAGGGTCTTATCTAGCAAAACGATCGGTTATTTTCTTTAAAAAAATTACCCTCAAATGCTTGTCTTACCTAGCTCTGCAATGCGCATACATCGGGTTGAAGACAGTTAGGGTACGTCGAAAAACTCTCCTCTCATTTTCTCCTCCAACTTCAAAACTGTTCTACATCACTGCAGAAGTACCACCCTAATGTTTACAAGGTGAAGGTGCAAAGAAAATCCAATGCTCTTAAAAAAAAAAAAAGGTAAAACAGCGATGTAGGACGATTTTGAATTTGGAGGAGAAAATGAGATGGGAGTTTTTCGACCTACCCTACTGTCTTGAACCGGATGCATGTGCATCACAGAGATGGACAAGATGAGCATTTGTGGTTAAAAAGGGTATAACTATTAATTTATTTAAGAAAATGATCAATCGTTTCGCTAGACAAGACCCTTCTTCCTCGACTGGGACCGTTTAGAGCAGCATTTAAACTGCATTTTGGAAGTCCACTATATGCAGAAACTTCCTGGAATGTTTTCTTCAAAAAACATAGTTTCTTTATGGCTGTAGAAAGAAAGACATGAACATCTTGGATGACAAAGGGGGTGAGTAAATTATCAGTAAATACTTGTTCTGTAAGTGAAATATTTGTTCTGTAAGTAAAAAACTACTGCTAGTTCAAAATATTAATTAAAAACTATAACAGTATGTCAATGATCCTAAAATAACACTGGCTCATGTCGCTAGTCGATGGAACTGTTTATGAGAGTGTCAGGCCATTAGCTTAGCAACATGCTAATGCCAGACTCTATTGGAATCAACAGAGAGGTTTGTCGAGTCTCTTATGCTCTTCACGTGAGGGGTGTTAATTGCTGTGGCATGCATGAGTGACCATTAAAAGGGTCGCTGCCCATGAAGAGCGTTTCAAATCGGTCACTTATGAGGTTTCATTTCAGTTACGATCCCAGCTGCTTATATAGAGAGCAGACAGCGAGGCAGGATTTTGTAACAGAGCTCTCTCACACACCTGAGTGCGTTTTCCTGCAGGAAACTGTGCAATTCCTTTAGTTTGGCACTGGCCATAAGGCTGAGCAGCTGTGTGAACTTGCTCTGCCACTCGTTACAATGTTGCAACAGAGAGAATTTGAGCGGAGAACAGTCCAGCAACACAAACTGCAGACTTAACACTGTCTCCTCCTTCTGGACGTTGTTCGCCACCTCTGTGTATCTGCACAAAAAGAGAGAGAAAGAGAGAGAGCATAAACGAAGCGGATAATTCTAATGAAACATCCTGAAACATAGCACTTTGAAAATTTATGTGTGACCCTGAACCACAAAACCAGTCATAAGAGTCAATAATAGTTGAAATTGAGATTTACACATCATCTGAAAGCTGATAGATAAACTTTTCATTGATGTATGGTTTGTTAATATAGGACAATATCTGGCCGAGATACAACTATTTGAAAATCTGGAATCTGAGGGTGCAAAAAAATCAAAATATTGAGAAAATCACCTTTAAAGTTCTTAGCAATGCATATTACTAATCAAAAATTAAGTTTTGATATATTTACAGTAGGAAATCTACAAAATATCTTCATGGAACATGATCTTTACTTAATATCCTAGAAAAATCAATAATTTTGACCCATACAATGTATTGTTGGCTATTGCTACAAATATACTCTTGCTACCTGTGACTAGTTTTGTGGTCCAGAGTCACATTTATAAAAAAAATCTATTATGTAAAACTTAACATAAGAGATGTGTTCCTTTTTTAACAAAGATTAGCAATCATTTAATGTCTTATTTTAGCTTCTTTTTCTGAGTCCTGATACACAATCAAGATTGTTTGGTGTTGTGTAACAACACTTTTGCAAATAAAGATGTATTTTCTCATGATAAATCTGCAATTGGAGTTCAAACAAGTTTAAAGACAGACATTCGGATGCTTGTCTCTATTTTTTCTTCCTAAGAATGTTGTAATTGTATCTGTACTTCATGTTCTCTACACTATGTATTCTTATTACCGCTACTGATGTTACATTTTAAAAATGATTTTAATTATTACTAATGGGCACTAAATTACTTTTATTTAAACTGATCTGTAAGATAATAAGATAATGTAATTTGATTACGTTTTTTTGCTCCCTCATAACGGCTACCCTATTAATAGCAATTTAATTTGTCATCTCAGTACTACAACATACCTACTGTAAATGAAATTAGTTTTTCAAAGTGTTCAGCATCATTTGTTTTTGTGAGCGAGTGTTAAGAAATAAAGCATGAAGTTACATTAACCATATTCGTTTAAAATAAAATGTGTCTGCGCATTCATTAACTGATGTGAAAAAAACTTTAGACGTTAACGGGGGCGGCAGGCAACACACAAGTGTCCTTCCAGCATGCACAAGGTCATTAATGCACAATCACACACAAGGTCTGTGTCTTACTGGCACTGCACACACTCTGATCCACCCTCAACCATTCATTGTTGACATGATAATGATTTGGCGAGCGCAGATCAAATCTATAGGGAAGAGATGTTGACCCTGCCCTCAGGACTGGCACCTCTGTGCTACAGAGACGTCAATAGTCTAAAAGGCCATCACATTGTTCTCACGTGACCTCAAACACACAGCTCTGGTGTGCTATCACGACTCATGCATTTTAAATGAAAAGAGATGCATGTATGATGGTGAGAAAACATGGTGAATTCTTCAGTTTACTAAAGAAACTTTTATTTTACTAGTAGCACTGCAGTGCAAATAATTCATAAGCTCACTAGATTTTACTAGCGCATACTTTTTAGACCATTTAGACCCTGCTTTTACAATCTTAAAAACTAATTTTGCTACTAAAAGAGAATGTACTGTAAGAGAACTACAGACCTGGCTATGTCAGCGTCGAAGGAGGTTACTGTAGGGTTGAGCCGCTGATAGCGCTGTATAAAGCCGTCTTTTTCGATTTCCCAGATCTCTCTGTGTTTGTCCCAAGTCTTCAGGTAGGTCTGCAGGTAAGATGCATTAGTCACCATACCTGCAGCTATGGCTCCCTGGATCTTACAGATCTCTTCATCTTGCTCTGAAACAGAAAAAGAGGAAGGAAGTGAGAGGAACACAGAAAGCATTTTTGATGCCAAACAACTTCGATTGCTTTAAGCAAAAACACAAATGATGATGTGAATGGATTTTTTAACCAAAAATAAAAAGCCTGTCATCATTTAGTCAACTATGTGTCATTCACTTCCTTTTTTCAGTGGAACACAAAAGGAGGATTTTGTATAAGAAGAATGGATCCATACAATTTTTTTTTTCGTGTTCCACTGAAGAAAGCTATATAGGTTTGGAATGGCACGAAGGTGAGCGGACAGGAATATAAAGAGGGCATAAATGGCAAATGTAGAGGGGATATGGCAAATGAGATGGACTGAGGATGTACCGATGATGATGTGGATGGGTTTTCGCTGCGAGTGCTGGCGGGTCAGCAGGTCTGGCAGGCGTTTGAACCCTGAGATTGTCTTGATGAGCTGAGAGCTAATGCTGTTCACTATGTGAGCCAGTTTCTGGAGAGAAGGAGAGAAATCCACCTGGACAAATAAACACAAACACACACAGTGGAAAAAACTTGTGGAACACAGTGGGATTATTTCATAAAATTTCATAAAAACTAGGGCTGACAAATGATTACAACAATTACATGGTAATAATTTCAGTTATTTACACTACAGTATAAAGGTTTGGGGTCAGTGTGTTTTGTTAATACTTTTATTCAGCAAGGATGCATTAAATTGATTAAAAGTGACAGTAAAGACATTTGTAATGTTACAAAGATTTCTATGTTGAAAATAGTGTTCTTTGAACTTTGAAAGAAAATGAAGAGTTCGTTTGCAAAAACAAACAACTCCGTTTTTAACCATTTTCAAAAATCATGTTTTTTCATTGTGCATTCCAGTTAATCTCAATCAAACTGCAGCTGGGTTATTTTGATAACACGTAAAAACATGATAACATCATAAAAAGCATGGATCATGATCTGTTTTTGCAAATAAACTCTTCGTATATTCAAAGAACCATGAAAAATGTTTCTTATTGTAGTGAACAAATTAAAACAGCTTTAAAGAAAAACAAAAAACATATAAATTATTAAAACACAAAAATGCAAATGATATGTTAACAAGGACTGCATTATTTTTTAATTGTAATAGCCAAAAAATGTTTTGTCTGTTCTCATGTGGAGTTTCATCACAAAAGTATGTAAATGTTACCAGTCTGGCTCTGCTAATGTGAAGTTTTCAAATACCATCTCAGAATATTTTTTTATTTTTATTGCTGAAATATCACAGAATCCTGATCTTGCTAGCTTGTCCAGTGCCTTGTGGATTCTGTGACCGTTTATAATCGTCACCGTGAGAGCTGGAAAAGGTGTGTCGCAGCAACTATTGTACCAGCGTGAATTCGGTTGTCGATCAGCCTGACGGATATTCGTTTCGCTCTCGGTGTGAACAGACCATTCATCAATGATTTGTTTTGCTTATTCATTTTGCATTCAGTGTGAAAGGGCCTTTAATGGTGTGTCCTGAGCTAGCATTAATGCATTTCCCTTCCCTCTGGCACTTAGAGCGCTTTGCCTCAGGCAGTCTGTCTCCACAGACCAATGCAACCACTGTCCCTAAAATACACTCAATTAAGTCACACTAACGTTTTTGCTTTTTCTTTCTCACTGTGTTTAGCTGACTAAGCATCATGGGACATTACCCATAGGCCTTAGTCCAAATATACCTCTGTAGAGCTGAGCAGTAGAGTAGGCTGCTGAATAACGCAGCAGTGCTGCCACAGCTGTGATTTATAGAGGTTGCCGTGTTCTGAATGCCCTCTGCTTGATGTATGATAGTGTCTTTATGCTGTATGTAAAACACATGGCCAGCAGCTCTCCGTGACCAACACAACTATTCGCACTGACACAGTGTTTTTTTAGGTATACTTTTGCCTTGAAATCACAGAGGGTATGTTTTTGATGTCTAAATGTGAGTTAAGGGTCACCTCGTCACGTAAACAATGCTATTAATGGCCGCTGCATTACTAGATTTGACAAAGGGAGAGTTTCTGTGTGTACCTGAGCAGGAGATCGAGGAGTCTGTTGTGTCAGCACCACTTCTACTCTGAATAAGGGGTTTGGGGATGTCTTGCCATCTCCATTGATGGATTTAGAGAGCTCCTGCAGTGAACGCTTTATATTCACACGAAACGCCTCCTCAACCATTCGGTCCATCTTCTCCATGTATGACACCCAATGCTGTTGCACCTGAAAACACACACAAAAATTGAAATCATTGGAAAGTCCTCACCATGACTTCAAGCCACTTCAGGTTGTGCATTGTGCTGATTTTACACTAACAACACTCCATAAAGGGGTAGTTCCCTGTTGAAAAAAACAGCATGTGCTGGTTAGGTATGTTTTGAAGCATGGCTGCGGGTTTGTGCTGGTTTAAGCTGGTCATGAGCTGGTTTAAGCTGGTCATGTGCTGGTGGACCAGCTTAGGACCAGCACATGACCAGCTAATGACCATCTTAAACCAGCTCAAACCAACAGCCATGATTCAAAACATACCTAACCAGCATATGCTGGATTTTTCAATAGGGTTCACTCAAAAGTTCATTGTCTGTATATTCTGGTTCGAACAAGTAAGGCTGGCCAAAAAATTGCAAGTCATCCTCTCTGTTGTATCTTCAGACTGTGTCATAGAGTGTCTTCCTTGTCAGAACATTGTGGTACTCTTGTGAACGCTGTGGAGATTGACACGGAAGAGAAGAAATGGTTGAGTAAAGTCATTATTTTTGTTTTCTTTGCAGACAAATAGTGTTCTCATAGCCTCATAAAATTAAGGTTGAACCACTGATGTCACATGGACTATTTTAACGATGTCATTACTACCTTTCTGGGCCTTGAACGTGTTAGTTGTGTTACTGTCTATGTAGGAAACTGGAAAATTTCATCCAAAATATCTTAATTTGTGTTCTGAAGATGAACAAAGCACTTACAGAGTTGGACTGACATGAGGGTAAGTAAGTAATGACAGAACTGTTATTTTTGGGTGAACTACCCCTTTAAGCAAGGTAAAATCATTGCTTATTGTTTTAGTAGAAAAGATCCTAAGACACAACAAACAGACGGTCCAACCTCTGGGCCATCCAGGTGGAAGGTCCCGTAGACTCTGGCCAGGTTTTTGATGATGTCCTGGTGAGCGTTTTGCAGTCGGAGCAGCTGGCTATGCTGATGACTCTGCTGATCCTCCTGAAACTCGAGGTCTCCGTAGACCATCTTGCCATCCACACGCACCAAAAGGAGCTCACTAATCTGCTCACAGAGCTTAGAGGCAGCTAGGTTAGCTGCCTTATACTCATCCACCATTAACTGCACCTGTGGGAGGGATGAGAGATCAAAATCAGACAAAGCAGAAAAACAAAGAGAGAGCGCAAATGTTAATCCCAAAACACACAGCTTAGTAAACTGTAAGATTTGATCATCTCCTTTTGTAAACAAAGCATCTCTACACAGCAATTCAGCAGCAAGCTGTCTCAAGGTCAAATGCTAAGCTCCTGGATGGTTTACATTAACAAATGTTCTAATGCATACTGCAGACAAAATTGCCAAGGTACATACTTCTTTGTTCTTGCTGTATAACTTTTTCCTGACATTGTTGCGCCATTATTTAAATGAGCTACCACTTCACTGGTCTTGCATCATTCCAAAGTCTCTAAGCTATAGTGAAACAATATTTTAGCTTTACATATGGGAGCACATGTTTTTTACCTGTAGCGAGGAGCAAAACACAGGTAGTTTTGACTAACTGCTCTGAGAGTAGTTACAGCACAAAGCAACCATTAAAAGCGCAGGTGCTCCTCCATTATGCTGTCCCACCTAATGACCAAATTAATGAGGAAAACTAATTGTACTGAGGAAAAAAAAGCAAAGACTAGATATTCGTGACCCTGCACCACAAAAACAGTCATAAGGGGCCTTTTTTTAAAATGGATTTTTATAAATAAGCTTTCCATTGATGTATGGTTTGTTAGGATAGGACAATATTTGGCTGAGATACAACTATTTGAAAATCTGGAATCTGAGGGTAAAAAAATTTTTTTAAAAATAAATTGAGAAAATTGCCTTTAGTTGCCCAAATGAAGTTTTTAGCAATGCATATTACATCATTATTACATTAATCACACATTTTTATAAAAGTTTTTATATATTTACGGTAGGAAATTTACAAAATATCTTCATGGAACATGAACTTTACTTAATATCCTAAAGATTTTTGGCATAAAAGAAAAATCAAATATAGCTGCAAGCAGCAAATATGGGACCAAGTATTAGGCAAGCAAGGCAGCAAGCATCAGACCAACTGAAGCAATCAGTAATTGAAACCATTTTAAGATGATTTTAGTCAAAATGGGTGAAAAATTATAAAAACGACCACTAATAATTTGATTTAACAGGTTTTCACTTTTGACCAATAGGTGTGAGGTGACAATGACACACACAAAGTTTGGTGTCAATATGTCAAAGCTTTGCAGAGATCAGACGAACGGTCTAGGGCGAGTTTGAAAAAGTATGTTTTCACCATAAATCAAAATGGCGGACAGAAAGTTCGGCCAACTATGGCGTAATTGGTATGTATGTTGTTGGTATTACCCAAGGAATATTTTGAGACAAGTTTTATTACAATAGGCTAATGCACTCAAACTTTATTTGCATTTTTTGAAATTTCATAATTAATGGTTAATGAATGATTTATCACTCTTGACCAACAGGTGGCACTGTTACCAAACTGACGTGCAATTTTGGCATAATTGGTATCGATGTTCTCGGCATGACCCAAGGAATATATTGAGACCAGTTTTGTTATAATTGGCCAATTTATTAAATGCTATTAGCATTTTTTGGAATTTCTTTATAGCTTTTGACCACAAGGTGGCGCTATCCCCAAACTTTTTAAGTATTGTCAGGGCATGGTGCTGAAGGCACATACCGAGTTTCGAAATGATACGCCATTGCGTTTGTAAAATATGGCTTTTTACGATAAAATTCAAAATTGGCCAAACCATTCAGAAGTTATAAGCAAAAATGGACATTTTCCTTATCTCCTGACCACTAGGTGGCACAGCACCGAAACAATGCAGGTAGCCTTAGGTAATGCTTGTTATAACACACAACCAAGTTTGGTCTCAATAAGCCAAACAGTTCGTATCAATGTTTGCATGCTCTTTATCGAATTTGTACTCACATTATTCGAGAACGGTTTGACTTATCAACTTGAATTCCATCACTTTGTGTCAGAATGGTCTCAAGATGATCTGAGCCAATTTTGGTGAAAATCAAACAAACCGTCTAGGACAAGTTAAAAAAGTTTCCGAACTATTAAAAAATTGCAAAAAAAACTAAACCTTAGTTTACCTTGACCCATATAATGTATTTTTGGTTATTGCTACAAATATACCCATGCTACTCAAACCTGGTTTTGTGGTCCAGGGTCACATTTACTTTTTACCTGTGAGAAAAGAAAAGAAAAGAAAAGAAAAGAAAAGAAAAGAAAAGAAAAGAAAAGAAAAGAAAAGAATGGGTGTGAGAGGAATGTTGTGGGAGAAGGATGGAAAACACATTCAAACAGAGCAGCAGGGGTTTTCCAGCAGGATTTTCCAGCTCATGTCTCCCTCTCTCACTCTCCTACAGAAATAGAGTATCTGATTTCAACCTATCCCTGTGCTTAAAATTAAAGGAGGCAGTTCTTATCCACAAAGCATCAGGCTTTCTCATCCAACAGCTCCCTATTCAATCTGTGGAGGGCAGCGTTGCTGAGACGTTTCTGAGAGTTCGCACAGAGGTTCTCAGAAGCATCTTACATGCCGCATAATCTCACTCTTCCTTCCAGCTCTGGATCCAGCTCGTCTCATGACTTTTTCATGGAATGAAACGTGTCACATGAAATAAGCCTCAAAGGGGAGGATTACTCCATGTGCACGAGTGTGTAGAATGTATACTTGCATTTCTAAGTGTGTGTGGGTGTGTGTAAGCTCAGATGTGTCGTGTTCTCCACACTTCTCCATTACCACTGAAGCTCTTGCCAGCTCTGTTTTGGGCTCGAAGGATGTCTGACATTGACTCTGACGTGAACCTGATCTCTCCCTCCCAGCTCTCTCCAGCAAGTGAGAGAGAGAACCAGGCACAGTGTCGGCATGAACGAGGCTGGCTGCCTTTTATTGTGAACGCTGGGGCTGTTTATACTGAGAGATGCCTGTGTGGCCTTTATTAAAGTAGATGGGGCATTCTGCTTGCATGCCTTTGTGTGTGTGTGTGTGTGTGTCTTTACCACATGGCTAAAGGGCACTGCCAGTGCTTTAATATCATATTGCCTTGTACAATGTAGGAGTGATGGACAGCCAGCAGAGGAAGTGAATAGATTTCACAATTGCTCTCCACTGAGTCGCACCTCCATTCTCAGTAAAGCCTGCTGCCTTATTCTTGCATTACAAAAGCAATATCGGCCAGCAAAAAGGACACGGCTGTATCGGAACAAAACAAGAGCAAAGCCTTCTGTTCCTGAATAACCGTAGCTAGGGTACAAAATTAACTTTTTTTGCTACACCTGCCAATAGTGAGTGACTTGAGAAAATTTACTAGCCATAAATATTTCTTACCTGCCATGAAGATGTATTCTACACTTGATTTTATTGAAAAATACACTACCACTCAAAAAGAAAGAAAAGAACTGAATGCTTTTATTCAGCAAAGATGCACTGAACTGATTAAAAGTGACAGTAAACACTTAAAGGTCCACTGAAGTGCTGTGAAACACACAGCGTTATTCTATTTGTTCATGTAATTTCAACTGAAACAGGAAGACAGGACGGGACATATTCAGCGGTCCCGCCCCCTTTTTTAAACAGCCAACAGCGTTTCGTTTATATCGCAGCTTGGGCCAGAGCCGCTGAGCTGCGTAAGGTTGTATTTGACAGCCACAATCTCATCCGTATCCCAGTATCTATACAGGTGCATTTCAATAAATTAGAATGTCTTGGAAAAGTTCATTTATTCCAGTAATTCAACTCAAATTGTGAAACTCGTGTATTAAATAAATTCAATGTAATTGTGATGATTTTGGCTCACATTTAACAAAAACCCA
>JAHKKF010494239.1:0-23219 GCA_019740295.1 Labeo calbasu | reverse complement strand
ATAGATAGATAGATAGATAGATAGATAGATTAAATAATAGAATGATAGACAAAATGATAAATAGAATTATATCTAGCTCCAGTACTCTGATTGTCTTTTAAAGGAAAATCAAAAGTGACAGGATGTTCTGCTGAGGCCTCTGTTTGAAGGGTTCACAGGATCAGCCAAAGCCACTGGCACTCACCAGGCACTGTCCCGCAGGACATCTCTGCCATCAAACGAATAGATAGGAGCATTGTCCTTCATCCTGCTCTCTGAGTCACTGAAGAGAGAATCCCAGCTTCTGAAAAGGACTTGATCCTGCAGAAAAGAATATCAATGCCATGAAAAGACAAGAAACCAAGATCATAAAGTGAGTTCATTGGGTAAGTTTGGTCTTGAGGAGAAAATGTTGAGGAATTGTCAGAATGATCCTAAAGATCAAATGAACACAACAAAGTCAATTCTACAAGCCCGAAAAAAAAAAAGAATTTGCTTTTGTTTTGCAAGAGAAGATTCTTGAAAGAACATAAAAGGCATGAGTTTTCCAATAAGTATTAAAATATATTTACAAAATTACGAATTTTCAACTGGACTGCGTGATAAAAAACATCTCTTTCATGTAAACCGAAGATAACATCCTAATTAAGTCGCTGAAAACCTAGAGTTGCAACAGAACATGACAGACAAAGTGTTTGGCTAATATTAATTCTACATAGTGGAAAAAAAATGTTTTTTTGTTTTTTTTCAGATTTAGTATATGATCTGACAACTTATTAATAATATTAATGTTTTTACCATGTTGTTGTCTCCATTTTATGAAATCACAATAGTGATTATAGTGATTTTACTACAGTTACAGTGATTTTACAGTGGTTAGAGGGATCGGAGGTACTCTGCACCGTGTTCTGCCTAAAAAAAAAAAACCTTAACATTGGTAAAAATCACTAATTTTATGGCTTATTACTTTAATAATCTTAAACTAATTTCTGTATTAGTAATGGACTAGACAGCAGGGTTATTATTAGTTTATTAAATCTAAAACCATAAAAATAAAATCTAAATAAATAAACAAATAATAAAAACTTATAGACATACTTAAAAACCAATACATTTTTTTTTTACTAAAATTAACATTAAAGCAGAAAATATAAAACTGAAATCAAATTCAAAATATTAACAAAAACAATAGTGTTTCATTGATATTTAAAACACACTGTTACTCACCTTGAGGTTAACAATCGGTAATGTCTCTCTATCGGATTTGCGGACAATACTGTAGAGATCCTGAAGTTTGGAAGACAGGAAGGCTCTGAACGTTCCCTTCAAGCCCACAGCGCGAGCCTGCTGGAAGCACAGGAAGTCTGCCCCACGAATGCCTCTCATGTTGCCCACTTGTGGAGAATTCAGGGCAATAAGATGCAACTGTACAGAAAATGAAAATGCCATCAGAACAAGGAAATAAACACAGAGGACCTTTGGAAATATTATGATGAAGTTGACTGAACTAACCCCTGGTCCAGAAGTGTGGATGTGGCCTTCTGGTTGATTTACAGGGGGGCTGGGACGGCGGGCTGGAGTGATGGGGTTCCTCTCAGGTTGTACGGGGTATCTATGTGGTTGTACAGGATCAGTATTCCTGTTATCAGTGTAGGGTGGGTAACGTGGATCTGGGTAATGGGAGTCAGGCGGATTAGGGTTTCTATTCTCTGGCTCCCTCCTTGGAAACTCGATCGGTGGGTGCGGTGGAGAAATCTGCTCTGCTCCATTGTTAGCTGTGTGGTCTTGGGAATAGTGTACAACAGGAGGCGGCTGGACCGCTGCCACTTCATTGTCCTGGAGGAAAAGCCAACAAGCTAGTCATACCTTCAGGAATTGATATGCACATCCACTAATTCCAACCTCCTTTGATTAAATTGTGGGTGCTTATTTGAATGTTAAAGCATTAAAAAAAACAGCTATATTCACACTGCGTACCAGCTCTCCATAGAAGGGTTTATAATCTCCAAGCTGCAAATAAAAGGAAAACTGCGTTAGAATTTAAGAAAACATGTTTGAAAAAAAGAGTAAATCCTTACACTGTAATGTTCTTCTTAAAAGTCAATGACAAAAAAGACATTCGTGTTGACTTTCTATGTCTGGAAAAACCTTTCGTCATTTTATATTATATTAATATAAATTTGATTTAACGCCTCTAACAATGGCAAAAGGCAAAAAAGAGATAACATATTATTATTATTATCTGGAGTATATTTAAGTGTGCTTAAATAACTATTTTCCAAACAATAAATAACATAATAATAATAATATAGCTGCAAGCAGTGATGGGCCCAAGCCCACGGCACCACTACCAACCCAATGGCATAAAGAAAATGGTGCACATTGGGCACATGCATTTTACTCTCTGGCAGTTTGACTGTTGTTGAGTTAGAGCAATGAAAGGGTTCTTTCCAAATAATAAATAATATAATAATAATATAGCTGCAAGCAGGGATGACGGGCCCAAGCCTCCGGTGCCACCACCATCCAGATGTCATCAACAAAGCAGTGCACAGCGGGCACATGCATTTAACCCTCTGGCAGCTTGGTTGTTGAGTTAGAGTGATGAAAGGGTTCTTTCCAAATAATAAACAATATAATAATATGACATAATATGACATAATTCCATTATATATTAATATTATATAATTCTTTGCAAGTTTTGTGCCGTTTTGTCGTTTTCAAGCGCTGTATTTAAACAAACTCCTCCTATCAATTTACACAGATCAACATCAGTTTTAGTATGTGTAATCTAAAGCCCTTTGTGACGTTAAATTGTGAAAATCTTGAGTTTTCGCTGAAAGGCATGTCCGTGGTGGCTTGATAAACTTCAATGTTTCGCCATGGAATAGAATGTTGTTATAATTCAGGCATACAATGTCTGATCCGCACCAAAATTCACATGTTTGATAAGAGTCCTGTCCTGAACACATGACCATATTCACTTATAGCCATAGCGCCACCTGCTGGCAACAGGAAGTGGCATGTTTTAACGCTCTGTTTGTTCTGTATGTTTTACTCTTAGAGATTTAATGACATCAACATTATATTTGGTCAGTCTACTCAAAAGTCCTTTGCAATGTTAAATTGCGAACATCTTAAGTTTTCGTTAAAGAGCGTGTCCGTGGCGGCCTGACAAAGTTCGATGTTTTGCCATGGGAATAGACGGTGTTGTAGCTCAGCCATACAATGTCCGATCTGCCCCAAACTTCACATATTCGATAAGAGTCCTGGCTTGAACACATCTAAAGGCAAATATTCTGTTATAATTAATGCCACCTGCTGGCAACAGGAAATTAATTGTTTTACACTAACTTAAACATGCAATGTCCAATTTGTACCAAACCCCGCATGTTTAGTAACAGTCCCGGCCTGAAGACATCTACAGCTACACCAATATCCAGTTATAGTCATAGCGCCACCACCTGGTAGTAGGACGTTTGGCACATATAAATGACTTTGACATATTCCTTCTATATTTACCACTTTACTGCCCACCTAAAGCTACCGATTGGTGATTTTATGTAAGAAATGCATTTTTGTATTTTTTTTGCAATCAATGAAAAGGTGTAAACAAAAATGAGTGTTTAAGCACCGTACCATCACTTGTCTGACACCATCCCGAACTCTGAGGTAGAGATCATTTCTGTCCAAAATGTAAATCAAAGCACCTTCTGTCTGTCTGCGTGCTGTAGCCATCATTATGTCATAAGACCTCAGGAAAGTCACCTGCTGACACAATCAAACCATGGTTATGATTAAAGTATAAGGTGTCAGGTGTGTAATCATATACGTGCCATTAGTAGTTCTTTAATCAATGTCCCACTCACTCCAGATCCAGTGCCAGGAATTCCAGGCGGGCCGGGGGGACCTGGAGGTCCGGGAATACTGAGTGCTGAAACAAACAAAAATCATACAACACTGTCTGTTATTTAGGTTCCCTGAAAATATTCTAAGTGTGTTCTATTCTAAGAATTGTACTTATTTTTTCTTACATGGTCTGTAGGCTCCTGGCAATGATGGTGACCCTGGAGGACCAGGGGGTCCAGGAGGTCCTGGGTTTCCTGGACGACCATCATAACCAACTCCAGGTGGTCCTGGTGGGCCCTGTGGTCCAGGGGGACCTCTGATTGAGTCTCCTTTAGGTCCCTGGAAAAGATGTCTTTTATAAAACCATCCATATGTAGGCAAGTAATCAATTCAGGTTGTGTCCAGAAATTCCCAATAATGCCTACAGGAAGTCCAGGGTTTCCTGGTGGTCCTTGTACAGCTCCAAAACGAGGGTCATAAAAACCACCTCCTGGCTCTCCTTTCTCTCCTTTAAGACCAGCCTCACCACGCTCCCCCTTCATCTCGTTCTGAGGAAACGGATGCCATGTTTTGTGTTGCTTAAATCATAAAGTGTTTCATCAAATAACAATTTCATTTATATATTTAGAGAATCGCATACCTTGAGGGCATATATATCAATGTTAGAAGAAAAGCCTGTAGAAGAATTAAAGAATAGTGCATTGATACCATAAATCCTTTTACAATGAGTTGATAATGATGTCAAGCTAGTAAATCAGGGTACTTCAGTCACTAAAATTTACAGGGGCTGGGACAGCCCTTGTTATTGCCGCCTGCTATCGGCCCTGGATGTCTAGAAACAGCAACAGTGGTAAATTTTACCTGGCGATCCGGGAACACCAGGAGCTCCCTGGTCTCCTTTCTCTCCTTTCGTAGCTTAAGAAAACAAGACAAGGTATTGTTGAAAGTTGTCAAGAGCTTTGACATGTGAACTCATTCTACATGTCAAAATCAACATGAAATGCAGTTCCCAATCCATTTTCTGCTGTAATGTTGAATATTGTTGAGCTAAACATGTCACTGAAAAGGAAATAAATTGTAGATTGGGACTTGATTTTACCCATTGGGAAATAATTGGACCTAAGTCAAGTTCATTACATCAGCAGTAAAGACAAACTGAGGCAGAACAAGTGTTTTTTAGAACACATGCACAGTAAAATCAGATCACGAAAGTACTTTAACAAGTGCACAGAGTACATTTTGATTATATGTTGACTTTAAGGACCTTGTGACAAAATATCTTTTGATTATCTGCTGTGACAAGAATGATTGGTAACAACCTACCTGGATAGTGCCTTGAATAATCTTCATATCTCTGAAATAGAAAAAGGAGATTGCAAATTATTGCTGCTGCAATCATGACCACTTCAATTCAACACAGCCAGCATATGGAGCTCATTTTGCAACATTTCATGCACGAATTACAGCTTATTTGACACAAAAAGCACTTACACCAAATCTGTCCAAGGGCACTGCAGGTCCAGGGGGACCAGGGGGTCCTGGGGGACCAGGGGGACCCTTGAAAAGACACAAAATAACTTATGAGTGCAAGCTATCCGTATAACAAAAACTGATGGAATAAACTGCATTTATTTTTAATTCAAGAGCTTGTGATGTACTTACTGGGTAGCTATATCCAGAGCCTGACCCTGGTTCTCCCTTCTCTCCTTTGTATCCGTTCACACCTGGACGGCCCTATAGCCAGAAAATGTGTTTAGTAAGTACATAGTCAGTTAAATGTACTGTTGTCTGTCAAGGAATATTTTTTGTTGATTAAAGTTTCTTTTCTGAGAGACTTACAGGTCTGCCTGGCATTCCAAATTCACCTTTTAAACCAGAAGGTCCAACTGGACCCTGAATAAAATGAAATAAGACTTAGATGTTGCTTAGAATGTTAGAATAGAGTTTAAACTTTTAACTTAAAATAAACCAAATGTAACAAATACAAACATACAGGAGGTCCAACTGGTCCAGGAATCCCTCTCTCACCCTACAGAGAGGAAAAAAAACAAATTTGTTAAACACTAAGCACTAAAAGGTTTGTACACCTATTTAGTCTTTAGTATATACCTCGTTTTTGAATGTTAGTTAAGTCACTGAAAATATGAAAAAGCACAAATGGAACTACAGGAATTATTTAGTGACCAAAAGTCATACTAAACATGTTGCAGTTATATTGAAATTTCCTGGACACTTCAATATCCAATTCACTTTCCACTTAAAAATAAAATAAAGTATATAAAAATAAAATTATATACAAGAAATAAAACTAAATAAAATTTAATTTAATGTAAAAAATAAATAAAATTAAATTAAATTAAATAAAAAATACCTTTTGGCCTGCTGATCCACTAAGGTAAAGTGGGTTTCCATCAGATCCAAGAATAACTCCGGGTTCTCCTTTCTCCCCCTGCAAATAATATAATGTTGCAGCAGTGAACTCAAGGTTTGAAACACTTCATATTAAGCTTTGTCTGTTGGGTTTTGCTTACAAACCTTAATGCCGTAGCCTGGTGAACCAGGTTCTCCTCTATCACCCTTTGGTCCCATTGGGCCCTGATTGGAAAAGTAGATGGAGCGTAAGACTTGATTATAAAACACATAAATCTGAAAAAGTTTAGATAAATTAATGCATAACTGTAACAAAAATAAATAGATAAATAAATAACGTTATGTAGTACTTACTGGGAAACCTGCTTGACCAGGAAGACCAGTCCCACCCTGAAAATGACACAAGCAAAATTAACACTATAAAATGTAATGGTTATACTGTAAGTCTGTATTTCAATGCCCAGACGACAATTCTGTTATCCTAATGCCATCTACCATACTAACAATAGACTACAAGAAGCAAGATTTTCATACCTGAGGCCCTGCTCCTCTAGTTTCATCATACTGTACAGAAAAGTGACAAACAGTTCAAATAAAAAATATAAACCATTATAGGCAAAAAAGCTAAATAAATGTAAAGACTTACATTTTCAGAGTAGCGATAAACAATTTGTCCAGGTTGTCCAGGTGGGCCAGGTGGACCTGGAAGTCCAGATCCATCTCGACCAGGTTCACCCTAAACAGACCACATTTAACATTTAGCAATTTCAAAATCTCGATTATTATACTAAGCTACTTACTTCAGACCAAAAGTAAACTCACCCTGTCGCCTCGATCTCCCTTGTCGCCCCTTGGTCCCTGCAGGCAAATGCAAAACATTGATATCAGCCTGAAGTACTGCACCATCAGAGTGGCTGTTTAGTAAATTTACACCTAAAAGTTTTATTAAAATGAAACGCACCTGTGGTCCAGGGAAGCCATCCAAACCAGGCTGGCCATCTTTTCCCTGAGGTCCCTCACTGCCTTTCGCACCAGGAATTCCTGGGAAACCAGTCTCACCCTGAGGAACAAGATATAAATAAATTCTAAAAATCGAAAAATTATATCTTTAGGATATAAATCTAATTTGAATAAATAAATGAAATCTTACTTGTGGTCCTGGGGCACCAGGAGGTCCCTGAAATTAAATAGGATTTCAGTAAATGACCTGCTACAGATCAACAATGATAAATAATGTAAAAGCACAACAGAAAAAAACAACAAACCTGGATTCCTGTTGGTCCTCTTACTCCAGGGACTGAACTGAAGTGAACACCAGAGCCTTCCATATCATCCTGAACACATACAGAGAACTCAATATTTTTGCTTTTATCATAAAAGATTTTGAGACACTAGGTATGACTAATACTTACAAAACCAACATGATAGTTTGGGCCAGGAGGACCAGGTGGCCCTGGAGGTCCAACAGGTCCCATTGGCCCTGGAAGACCAGCAAGTCCACCCTCTCCAGCGGGACCAGGGGAACCGGGAGAACCTTTTGCACCCTTTAAAGAGAAGGTGAAATATGAATAAATGAACAAGGCGATTACTAGATCAACGCAGTAAGCTTACATGTTAGTTTGCACATTCAGACAAAGCATCTACAAAGCAATGTCTCAAAGAATCCACACTAGCATCAATATAATAATATATAATGTTACATTTCAAGTATAAGAACTGTACAGTAGAAAGTTGTGATGTTTGTGAAGAAAATCGATTGCCACACTCAAGACCTGCTACCTGCCACCCTGCAGCTTTAGAGAAGAAGGATGAGGTAGAGTAGGAGAGAAGATCATAGAGATAGCTGGGAAAGTAGGAGTTTTGCTACAGAGACAAAAACATAAAAGAACCCTGAGTGGGTTTGGCTGTTTCAGAAAAGGCTGTTCTGGATTAAAACAACCTTTTTTAAATCAAAATTACAACTTGATTGGAAATGGTGCACTATACTTTAGCAAATAATAATTTGATATAATAATAATCATTTGAAATAAGTAATTTTTTAATAATATTTTAATTTTATATTTTTTGTGTTAAGACTGAAAGTTTGGGTCTTGGAAAAGGGTAAAACAAACAAACAAAAATCGACATAAAAGATAACTGAAATAGCAAAATCACATAATCAAAGGCATGGTTAAAGTTAATGTGAGAAAATAGTAGATAATCTGATTTATCTGATTTATGTTTTAATAACCTCTTGGAAACTGATGAAAGCTAGGAGTGTTTTTTTACAGGTTTGTGTTTCTGAAGTATCATTTGTACAAAATCCTACTCTATATTATACAACATGTTATATTATAACATGTTTAGTGTTTATTATTATAAGGACAGACAAATTACTTCTCACTTGATCTTGCTGCGTCATGCTTGGATAGGACATCATCTTTTTTATTTGATACTTATTTAAAGCAAACAGAGCTGAGATCGCTGAGCTTGTACATAACATTTACAGTATACTCGACATTCAAATTTGTGATATGCAAATGAACATGTGCATATTATGCACAAGTGTTTCAGAGGTTTCTCATGAGATGCACACATTACGCAAACTAACCTTCTCTCCCACAGGTCCAGGTAGGCCCAGCTCACCGGCATCACCCTGTGGAGCACAAAATCAGTCCAGTGTCTAAAGATAGCTACCATTACAAGGATCTCAACACAGCTGAATTATGCAAGTCCAAATCCATTAAAGGACCAGCTCTGCTATCTATGTACAGACAGAGCTCCTACACTTCTTTTTACCAATGGATTGCAATGACTTTTCCATGACCTTTCCAGTCGTTTGTGATTACAGCATAAGGATGTATTAGAAATCATTTTATAGAGACTGCCAGGCTGGGTTTACATTTGTATGCCAGACTGTGATGAAAGGGTCCAACCAGTGTCCTCTACTGTATGTTATTGCCCACCCATAAACATCTTTGTCCTTGGACTAGGAGATTTTACAGATAGCCCTGATGTCAAGTGAAATAATGCATTTAAAATGTATGCTTAATTCACAAATGTCTACAATAAGCCCAATAAGCAAACTAATGTCATCACACTGGCTTGTGAGCATGTTTATTCCCACAAGCATCCACAAACAGCAAAATTTAAATAATTTAATGCTTTAGGGAAACTTTTTAAAGGGAACATCAGATGCAAAATTTACTTTTAGATCTATCGTTCACCACTTTTTTAATCCCCCAAAAACCTACACAGTCTAAATAATCAAGTTTTCTGGACAATATGACATCATGCTGCTCAGGCCCCGCCTTTATGATTATTCACAAACAGCCATTCCTCTTCCATAGAAGAAAGGGGCGGAGTGAGCAAAGCTCATTTGCATTTAAAGAGGCATGCACCAAAACAGGTCGCTGTGAACAGAGCTATTTTGGCAAGGTAAAAAAGGTGTTGTTTTTCTTGACCATTAAGGATTGTCAAGTATGCTGCAGACATTTCATTAAGACCCTAAAGAATCATACCAACTTGTGTCTCGATGTCCCCTTTAAGATTTTATACAATTTAAAGGTATTCCCAGATCTATAAATTAAAAGGATAAATTCCCTGGTGTTTTTTTAGGTTTTACTGGAAAAGATTGGACTTCCTACCTTATCTCCTTTTGAGCCAGGTAGACCTGTTTTTCCATCCACACCTGGTGGACCTGGAAGTCCCTATAAAAAAAATGAAAAAACAATCCTTTTTAAAATGTATTTTTAAATCTTTTTATGACAGGGAGAAACAACACATCAAAGCATTACCCACATCACGCACATGGCCACGTCTCTGACTAATAAACACTTTATTCCGACACAACATATCCAAACCAATGTTATACACATGTACCATGTCTGCTTAGACTTACCGGTTGACCTGGAGCTCCATTTTGCCCAGGAGGACCAGGAGGCCCAAAACCACCAGAGCCTGAAGACCCAGAGCCAGGGGGACCGGGGGGACCAGGGGGACCAGGAGGACCAGGTACGCCAGGCAAACCAGGCATTGCCTATCAACAAATAAAAAGTTACTAAAAAGCAGTAAAAAAAAAAAAAACAGTGCAAGCTTTTATAAACCGAAAATGTAATAATTATATAATAATAATTATTCAGCAAGGGATGGTTTAATTGATCCAATGTTACAGTGAAGACATTTATAAGGTTACAAAACATTTTAAATAAATTCAGTTTTTCTAACTTACCATCCATTAAAGAATCCTCAGGAAAAAATGAATCAGTTTTTACAAAAAATATCAAGCAGCAAATATTGTTTTCAACATTGATAATAATAAGCTTCTTGAGCAGTAAATCAGCATATCAGGATGATTTCTGAAGTCATATACCTGATAGCAAACATACATTACAGAGACGTCTATTTGATGTCTGCATTTACATCTGCAAGACGTATTTTTGTGTGTTTGCTCATTTACAACATGTCTATAGGACGTTTCCTATCAGATGTCAAATAGACATCTATTAGATGTCTTTAAGATGTTTATGATTTAAAATGTATGTAAAACTGACATCTTACAGACATCTGTCAGATGTTTGTACACAGCAGATGCTTTCCAGATCAAGTGATCTTGCAGACGTAAGTGTGCTATCTGGGATAACACAGAAGAATGTACATCTGCAAGATGTAAAAGACTGCTTGATCTGGAAAGCATCTGCTGTGTACAAACATCTGACTGATGTCTGTAAGATGTCAGTTTTACATACATTCTAAATAATAAACATCTTAAAGACATCTAATAAATGTCTATTTGACATCTGATAGGAAATGACCTATAGATATACTGCAGAAGAACAAACACTCCAAAAAATATCTTGCCGATGTAAATGCAGACGTCAAATAGACATCTCTGTGATGTACGTTTGCTATCAGGGTAATGATGCTGAAAATTCAGCTTTGTCATCACAGGAATTGTAAAATATATTAGAAATAGAAAAATTACATTGTAATATTTCAAAATATTACTATTTTTATTGTATTTCTGATCTAATAAACACGAGAGAGACGTTTCACATACATTAAAAAATCTTTCCAACCCCAATTTTTAAACGGTAATGTGTATCAAGTAAATTGAAGCAATGAATGCCATTTGTGTCATTCCAAAATGCGGATATCTAGTTGTTGAACACTAGATCTGAATGAATTTTTAATACATGTCCACATGACATACCCGAACACTGTCCATATCAAATCCAGAGCCCTCCATGTCCACAAATGTCTACAAAAAGGATGAAAAGATTATGAAACAGTTTTTGAAAGGAAAACGATCAAAAAAACAGCTGACTAATAATAAACTTACAGGCCTATCAGAGCGAGATGGAGGTCCCGGTGGGCCAGGAGGCCCTGGAGGCCCACGAGGTCCTGGTTGACTTTCACCTCGCTCTCCCTAAAATGAAAACATAAGAACAAAAAGTTGAACCGCCACACTATAAAATGCATTCACAATTAAATTCTAAATGGTGCACAACCATGCTGTCATAATAAGCCACAATAATGGACATCAACAATACGTACTTTATCTCCTTTGAGTCCAGGACTCCCAGGAATTCCAGGAAAACCAGGAGGTCCAACTTGGCCCTGTAACAAAAACAGATTTTTAATCATTTGCACATAAAATGTTTGAATGCATACACAAACAAACAAAATCAACAGTACAAATCAAACTGCTACCCCAAAATACACAGGCAGGTATAATTTCAGGTTTCAAAAACGAAAAATACTGAAAAATGTACTTGACCCAGGTCTATTTTATAACAGAGTTTTATGAAATGCATTACTTACAGCTTTTCCATCTTCACCAGGGTCACCCTATAAAGGAGAGGATAGAATATTAGTTTTTTTTTCAGATATGACCAATGCATTATGCATAGTCTCAAGGGCAGAAACACAATGTGCCTTTGTGTTTGCGATGATGCATATCTTAAACCTGTATTAACATCATTCTCTGCTTGTGATGGGAAACACCATAGGGATCTATTAATGTTCTAACACATCAGCTGCAAATGCAAGACCACTTATGACACATACGGTTATGGTATAACGCTGTTCCTTTTAAATGGAAATGAATTCGCTAATAGAAAACAGAGGCGGTAATTGAACCATTCCTTTGACTGTGATCTACTCACCGGCTCCCCATCAGCTCCAGCAGGGCCAGTAGGTCCGGGTGGTCCAGGTGGTCCTTGTGGTCCTGCCACCTTCTGTACAACTGACCCATCTCCTCTCATTTCTACCTCTGCACCGGGCCCTGGGGGACCAGGAGGCCCTGGAGGACCAGGAGGGCCACGGTCACCCTTTGATCCAGGATAACCAAAACCAGGATTTCCCTGAAACCAAAACAGCAGAGAGATTTCAGCATACTGTATGTGATGACCCCTTCACACCAAGAAAGATGACTATAACAATAACAGTATAGTTTTAAAAATTGTTCCAAATTTAAAAGAATCGAATCCACACCACTAAATGGAATAGGAACGATATCATTGGAATCACTTTCACAATGCATTTTTTTCCCCACCTAAAAAAACTAGCCAATCAGAATTCATCCTGCTTTAAAGAGCACAAACATTTAAAGCAGCAGATGACAACATTTAAGTGCATGCTTATAATAAAAAGAACTTTGTGTGTTAGTGTGGACTAGGGCTGGGTAAAAAAAATATTAGTTTCCCGATTTTAATCAATTCTCATTTTTATGAAACGATATTGATCCCTAAATCCCAAGAATCGGTTAGTCCAGCCTGTTTTCAGTTATAAATGGGACATTGTAACGTGCCTCCCATCCTATAAATCATAATAAGCTTTGTGCTTTGTTAGTTTTGATATGAAACAAAGTCTCAGATTTCAAATTCTCTCATTTTATTACAGTATTCAAACAATAAATGCCGTTTTGGCGCTGTTTAATGTGGAGTAATAGATTGTTGTAGCAAGTTCAAGAGAAGTCAGTTCGAAATCCGTATCCTGTCTCATGTAATCACTCAATTTGTGTAATTCGTGGAAACAAGTCAATTTAACAGCTTCTGAAAAATATGTCACATGACATCACATTTACCTCAGAAAAAAAACTTATTTGGTGACCATGAACTCATTTGTCAGCTAGAAAAATTAACTGTTTATAAAACACAAAGTTCCGGTCCTTGATTCTGATTGGTTGAGCCACCTTTTGTTTACATCTGTGTGTTGCTCGGCAACCACTTTGTTGCAACCACAACCATTTCTGAGGATCTACATTGTTTGGCGGAAGAATGTTTTTATTAATATCATTACACTTTATTTGCCGTTTTATTTTGTGAAACCTTATTAAGTATATGGAATAACCGTTTTATAAAAGCAATAAGCCCCATGAAGCTGTGTTTTACAGTGAATTTGTAACAGCTAAGAGGGTTTTAGGCACACGTTTTGTGTCGTGCCTAACAAGGCCCCTTAGGGGGCTTATAGCTTTATATTACTGTTCTTCAGTATTCAATTTATGTTTGAATAAATCTGTCAAGTTTTTATGACAGCCACCATTTAAATGTTTATATTTAAAAAATGAATTGGAGTATAAATATAATTAAGTCATTAAGTAAATTAGTACTGTAAAAAAAAAAAGGAAAAGCTTCATAAATGTCACAAATATGCATTAAGATTATTAATTACTTTTAAAGGAAGAGCTCACCAAAAATGATAATTTTGTCATCATTTGTATTACTTAATTTAATGAAACACAAAATGAGATTTTAGGCAGATGATCTGTTTGCTTATTATCTAATTTTGTGTTTTACAAAAAAAAAAAAAAAAAATGGCAAGAAGGTGAGTAAATGATGACTAAATTTTCATTTTGGCATGAACTATTTCTTTACTTCACATTTAACAGGTGCAAAATATGTTGTCACAGTTATGTCAAGGTAAAAAGCATCTGCACAAACCTTCATTCCTTTCTCTCCTGCGTCACCCTGTGAAAACACAGACAAAAATGATTGACCTGTCTGCCACTCGCACCACTCTAACAGATGGCTGAACATCCAAGCTCCCCATCATTGACTTCACACATTACTGTGAATTTTGAAGGACATAAAACTTAAATGTAACAACTTGAACTAAAGAAAAGGGCCCTGTATCTTCTATTGTGGCTGAACAACCATTTCATATAAACACAGAAGTCTCATATTAGCAATTATCACTGTTTTCATAAAAGCTCTTATATAGCTTAGATACATAGCTGGTTTTATAAAACTATTAGCTTTGACTCTTGATTCTAATTGGATGAGCCACAATCAAAACTATTAACCAAAATACACAGACCTAAGATTGCATATCAGTTGAACTGTAGATTAATGTTGCTTGACAACCCTGAACAGTCAGTAGTTAAATGAACAATATTATAATTGGTGCATTTTAACAAAAACAACATCCCTTACTGTAGTTAAATTACCATAATGGACATTACTTTGCTGTTTCAGTGAGGTTCACAGTACTCAACACACCTTGTCTCCTCTTGCACCACCACCAGACACAGATCCAGATCCTGAATCACCCTTTGGCCCCACAAGACCCCTGTCACCTTTGGCACCCTTCTCTCCTCTGTCTCCTTTCTCTCCTCTCGCACCTGTAAATTTGAAAATGTCTGATTAATAAAAAAATAACCATTCCTGTTATATGCTTTACATTTTCTAAAACATATCTGGCTCATATTTCACCCCAAAAATCACAAGAACAAAATAAGAAATTAGACTTTGCATGAAGAAAATGAAGCCTATTTTCCAGAATTGTTTTCCAGAAGAATTTTTTACAAGGTGACATACTTTTCTTTTTAAACCCATTTTTAAATTTACCAAAATAAATCTGATTTAAGTTACTGTAATGCAAAAAAAGGCATTTTATTTAATATGATTTGGTGTACAGCTTTTCATTTTATGTTGATGTTAAAGAATGACTGTGCTATAGTAATAAGACTCCAGCTGAGAATTCTGGGATTTTTTTTTTTTTTTTTTTTTAAAAAGCAAAACAGCCAGACAAATTTTGATATTGAGAATTTTAGAGGAAAATGTGCTTAATTTTTAATGAAAATAATGGCAGAATTTAGAAGATCTAAATGGTACTTATTTAATTTCATTTCATTTAATGTTTTTGTTTTTTGCAGTGAAATGTGACCTGGACATGCTTTTGTGATATTAAACCTACAATACAATAAAATAAAACATTAAAAAATAACAACATTCAAGGAAGATGGGCCAAACTCCACATATTCATGTACGAATATGCCTACCAGCAGAAGCTTCTATAAGCAGGACAATAAGCATTGTGTTTTGATAAAACAATACAAAATACAACATAACAAATATAGCAATAAACACCATACACAGGCAGCAACACTATTGCTTGCTCCCAGTCTGCTGCAGTCCTTCTTGGGCATCTCTACACATCCATAGCATTTTGCCAGCTTTTCATGCAAAGCATCATGTAGAAATTCTACTGAGAATTTCTATCCAGAAATTCCATGTCCATTTGAGAGATTTTCATCTCTTTTTTAGTGACCCACCTGTTGGACCTGCAAGACCGAGCCTGGACTCCACAGAATACCGTAGGTCATCGCCAGCTGAGCCTGACGTTTTCATAGTGTTTGTAGCTTGTCTAGAACCATCATTTGACCCTGAAGCTTGCCTGCTAACATCAACTGAGTCAAGCGTTTGTCGAGAGTCACCATATGAGCCAGAAGTTTGTCGAGAACCACCATATGAGCCTGATGATTGTCGAGAACCACCAGACGAGCCAGAGTTTTTTTGGGAATCACCATATGAACCAGAAGTTTGTTCAGAACCACCATATGAGCCAGAAGTTTGACGAGAATCACCGTAGGAGACAGAAGTTTTTCGGGAATCCCCAGATGTTTTTCGAGAACCGCCATATGAGCCGGATGTTTGTCGAGAATCGCCGTAGGAGCCTGAAGTTTGCCAAGAGGAATCGACTGAGCCTAATGTTCAGTGCATTTCAGCTCATTTTAAAGAAAGATCACACTTCAGAAAATGATTTACAAAATTTTGTAGATGATGTGTTGATGTGAAGTACTAAAAACAGCCAAACAGTTTTATTATTGTTAGTATTAGTTTACATTTTGTAATTGTGATATAAAACCTGTAACTCTCATAATTTTGACTTAAGATCTCCAAATTACAACTTTTTCATAATTTAAATTTTGTAAGATGGCAAGAAAAAATACAACTGACACAGATATTAATTGTGAGATTTCATCAAATATCACTGTATACTAATATAAATAAATATAAATGTTTAATAAGTGAGTTAAACAATGATTTGTACACACAAAAATTGCAATAATGCCTCAGGCACTGGGCCATAATCCATCCTGCACTCTTAAAAATAAAGGTTCTTTATTGGCATCAAAGGTTCTATGAAGAACCTTGAACATTAATGGAACGTTTCAAATGCAAAAAAGGTTCTTTATAGAAAAGGTTCTTTAGATTTTTGTTCTTCAAATTGGTTCTTTTAGGAACTGTTCACTGAAAGGTTCACTGGGGAACCAAAAATCGTTCTTCTACAGCATCACTGGAAAAACATTCTTTAAGAACCTTTATTTTTAGGAGTGTAGGGTTTAAGCCATCTATAACAAAGTCTGATTAACCCAACTTTTTAAGAATACTTCTGCAATTACATGTAAAAAGACACCATCCGATTTGCTTTGCACCAGTAGAGGGAGCCAGATACCACAGTGGCTCAGTCCATAAACGCACTTAGAGCCAGTCTGGTCCATCACATGATTTCATGATTGATTTCAACATTAGTAAACCTCAGATTACATTTAAAATCTCCCTTCCTTTAATACTGTGCTGAAAACACTAGATTAGACCAGTACAACCATGTAGTTCAACAGCACATCTGTATGCTTACTGAGCAAAAAGGTTGGTTAATGAACATACTGGTGACCATTCATGCTGTTCTTTTCAGAAGTGTAATCTAGGTATGCAATCCAAACAGAACCAGAAAGTTGTAAATTAACCAACAAAAATGCAAAAATGCATTACTCCAAGTTTACAAGAAGAAAAAGAGCCATTTAAGTCCTCAACAGAGCAATAAACACTAGTGATGAGCTGTGCTGTCAGACTTGCTTATGTTTTACAGACAGACCAGTTCAGACCTGATACTGAAAGAGTGAAAGCTCACCTGACTGCTGCTTCTCAACAAGTGGTCTGCTGGTCACTGGCGGCTGCTGGATCGGTCGAGAGGAGGGAGGTGTCGGCTGCAAATGATACATATCATTAATGTAGCAACTAACATGCAGTCAACATTGTAATGCAAATGTACATAACAGTAATACATACACTGATAAAAATCATATTTTAACAAGTGCCTTGTTTTACTTTTTAGTTTTTGAAATTCACTACATGGAAGAAAATCTTGGAATGTTTTCCTCAAAAACCTTAATTTATTTTCAACTTAAGAAAGAAAAACATGAACATCTTGGATGACATGGAGGTGGTATTATCAGTATTTTTTTTTTTTTATTCTGGAGTCTAATCCTTTAAAGCCACATAAAATTACCTTTTTGTGTTCTTTTTGCTGTTTTTTTCGTTTGCAGTATAGCATAAACAACCAAAGCATATCACTTCTTAGACCTTTCGTACCTTTTCCGGCACAGTTTGATTTCATTTTACTGCTTGTGTACAAACAATTTGGCCCTCTGTGACCTCAAATATTACCACGATCATCTTGAAACACTAGACGACATTCAATATGGGAAATCAAAAAACCGTGACGCTGACTGCATGGATATTTGTATACTTACACACCCTGCTCAGCCAACTGGGAGATAGATTCAGACATACTGCTAAGAGTTAACAAAGCTCCTTGAAGAAAAGCTGCCAGGGCAGGACGACTGAAACACAGACACAAAGAGGGCCTGACCTTGCACTTTACAAACCATGTGCTGCTGAAACGGCAGAACCCACTGATGAAATAGCGGGCATCAGGTTCTAGAACGCTCTGATCCTCAGATTTCACACCGGGATTGAGAAAAAGGAGACTTCGGTGAGAGGACACAGTGTGCTTTGGTGGTCGGTGTGAGGGGATGCTGACAGCATGTATTTTCAGATCAAGAGAACGAACGTCTTAGGGAATGCAGACCACGGGTCCTGAGGTCTAAAGATAGGGGTCAGGGGTGGGCAGGTGGGGGCTGTTCGGCTAGATGAGGAGGGGCTGCTAAACATCTGCCATCACTGTGACTGCTGTGGAGAATCTCGGCAGCTACTCTGTCCTTGAACACATTAAACAGAGTTTTGCTGGAGGAGTTTAGGACATCAGATCATAAGGCACGGAAGAATATTTCCTTGTGCAGTAAAAAAGGGGCCATTCTTTGCTGCCACATGTTTTTTGCATCATGGTCTTCCAGGAGAGCAACTTGGATCTTCTCTTGGAAAGTTCTGGCTTCTTTGGATATGTAGGGCAGGTACACATCCTCATTTTTGTTATAAAAAGTCTAGATAAGGGGTTTTAAACCTATTTGATACAATAGATCCACTTAAAACTGCACTGTACACAGCTAAAGTCAAAAGTTTACATACACCTTGCAGATTCTGCAAAATGTTTATTATTTTACCAAAAAAAGAGGGAACATATGAAATGCATGTTATTTATTATTTAGTACTAACCTGAATAAGATATTAGTGACAGTTGTTCATGAGTCCCTTGTTTATCCTGAACAGTTAAACTGCCAGGTCCCACAAATTCTGTGGTTTTTAGCATTTTTGTGTATTTAAACCCTTTTCAACAATGACTATGATTTTGAGATCCATCTTTTCACACTGAGGACAACTGAAAGACTATGCAACTATTACTGAAGGTTCAAATGCTCACTGATGCTCCAGAAGGAAAAATGATAAATTAAGAGCTAGGGGTGTAAACTTATGAACAGAATGAAGATGTGTACATTTTTCTTATTTTGCCTACATATCCTTTTTTGTTTTTTCCATTTAGTACTGCCCTTCAGAAGCTACAGAAGATACATATTTCCCAGCAGACAAAATAAGTGAAATTTACCCTGATCTTCAAATTCCAAAAGTTTTCACCCCCTGGCTCTTAATGCATTGTGTTTCTTACTGAAGCATCAGTGAGTGTTTGAAGCTTCTTTAATAGTTGCATATGAGTTTCTCAGTTGTCCTCAGTGTGAAAAGAAGGATCTCAAAATCATACAGTCATTGTTGGAAAGGTTTCAAATACACAAAAACACAACTGTGGATCATTCAGGTAACATCACAGTATTAGGACTCAAGTGTATGTAAACTTTTGAACAGGGTCATTTTTATAAATTCAACTATTATTTTCACTTGTAGACTATATGTAAACATCTTTTATGTGAAATATCGTATTCAGGTCAGTACTAAATTAAAAATAGCATGCATTTTGTATGATCTTTCTTATTCTGGTAAAATAATAAACATTTTGCAGATTCGGTAAGGTGTATGTAAACTTTTGACCTTACAATGTTATTTTTATTTCCTTTAATGTCAAACATCAGTGTTAAAGGAATGAATGAATATATATATATATATGTGTGTGTGTGTGTGTGTGTGTGTGTGTGTGTGTATGTATGTGTATGTATAAAAACAAAAATAGACTAATAATACTTGAGCACTGAAGACACTTTTTTTTTTTTAAGAAAATTGTACTGAAGTCAAGCTTGTGTTTACCACACTGTCACAAGACTACTTCTCCCCCTCTAGATATAATAATCTCATAAAATTAGATTACACCAAGAGGCCTACACATGAGGCAGTCATGCAACACAGTTTGCAAAAATGCATGCCCACCAGGTGCCCTCTCCTCAAATACACTTTCCAGCATCCAAAGAGAGTTGAACTGACTGTGAAACAAGCGTGGAAAATGTCCCAGGGGGGAATGTGGCATCCATCAAAATGGATTCCATGGTAAGACAAAAGAAAGTTTACTTTACAGCGCTTCGGAATGCCATCTTTCTCTCTGTCACAGCGTGTTAAAACACATTGCGTACTGCAAAAGCAAACAAAAACTGTGTAATTTAAAATTACTAGGTTAGAAATAAATTAATACCTGCATGCTTGGCAGCATCTGTTTAAAGATGTTAAAACAAATATAAGGGCAATAAATACTTGTAAGTGGAAGGAAAGACGCTGCTAAGAAGCAGCAACCTTCCCATAAAGCACAATATACTAAAAAAAAAATGCCTTGAATGACACTAAACTTCAGCAGTGATGAATAAACTGGTCAAAAAAAGTAGAGATTTATGTAAGAAGATCCTTGCAGTCCACACCTATCAGCCACCTGGTTTCTTTCCATTGTAATTAGCGCTGGCAAGCTCAGACACAGGCCTCGCACATCAGTAGCAAAGGGTTCATTTCAATTTCCACATGGCCTATTTCTGGATTAGTAACACAAGGCTTGGGAAGATGAGATTTAAACATCTGGGATCGGTCTGGAGATAATGACGTTCATCCGGGACTTTCCCCTAGAAGATGAGCAAGTGCACAGCAACAGACCTGCCAGAACTCACAGGCTGCTGCTCTGGAAATAGCCGAGAACCTCGGGATCGTCATTAGACGTGGATCACAACCAGTTTACAAATGCGAGCTCAGCTTTCAGAGGAAAATAAAGGTAATACCTGAACTGGTGGTGGTCTGTCTCCATCTCCACTTGCGCCGTAATCACCCGATCCCTGTAGATTCTGAACGAGAACGGAAAACTACATCAATTCCCTGAGTGTTAACACTGAGAAAGAGTCATTTCATCACACTGTTATCTAGATGGCTGGAGGGCATGTAATACGACTTGCGTCACACTGATGGGCATTTAAGCTTTATCCTGTGGAAAACCTAACTGGAGGCGACACATTCTTTTCTAGAAATGAATGGAAGTGAATTCCAAGCACTATCAGCCATAGATGGATAACAGTCAGTCAACGAGGAAAAGGAAAAGTTACTCATTCTTAGATTGTTTCAAACTCATGTTATTTTCGTTCTTTGGTAGGACACTGGTTCAGTTCCCAGGAAACAAATAACTGATAAAATATATACCTTAAAATGCACTGTAAGTTGCTTTAGATACAAGCTTTTGACAAATGCATAAATATAAATGTAAAATGATGCCGCAGCAATTCTGAGATGAGTAACCTGGGGAAGAGAATCTAAATCTGAACACTTGCACCAGACGAGCTATTCCTTTCACACTAGTCTCATTTATAAAAGACTGCACAATAAATGACTAAAAACAAATGCTTTTAAAGCTCTTGTTTGAGAATGCAGGCTAGACCTTGATTTATGCAAATGATCTCCCAGAGTACAATTTCAATACTTTTCACCTCGCTGCATTAGCCAATCTTTGGATTAATCACCCATTTTAGAACCGCTTAACTTTCAATAGTGTGTGTAGCTGTAATGTAAAGCATTTATGTAGCTATTTCTCATTTCCCAATTAGCTCAGAGGCAAAGCTGAGACATTATTAAGGCATGACACATGAGTGAAAATGATTATTTCAATTAGTGTGTTTTTAGACCTGTAGATTGTTTGCTTGGTTGCAAAAAGGAACTTACACTGTTACCATGTTGCATTTTCTTTTTGGCTCTGTTTGAGTATTTCAAGTTATATGTGACCCTGGACCACAAAACCAGTCGTAAGTTGCACAGGTATATTTGTAGCAATAGCCAAAAATACATTTTATGGGTCAAACAATTTTTCTTTTATGCCGAAAATAATTGGGATATTAAGTAAAGATCATGTTCTATGAAGATATTTTATAAATTTCCTACCATAAATATATCAAAACGTAATTTTTGATTAGTAATATTCATTGCTAAGAACTTAATTTGGACAACTTTAAAGGTAATTTTCTTAATATTTTGATTTTTTTGCACCCTAAGATTTCAGATTTTCAAATAGTCGTGTCTTCGACAAATACTTCCCTATCCTAACAGACCATACATCAATGGAAAGCTTATTTATTGAGCTTTCAGATGATTTATAAATATTAATTTAAAAATATTGACACTTATGACTAGTTTTGTGGTTTACATTTTGTGACCACATGTAGTTAAGAAATATAACTAATGTCATATTGTTAATATTTTTATAGTTAATATTCTGAGTTAAATTTTATTTTCTGATTTATTTTCTTTGTCAATGAAAACTTCCAAACAAAACCACAGAAGCACTGTTTGGTCTCTCCAAACAACACTGAGCAATGCTTCACTATTAACTAAATCTGCGTTTTGAACAAATCAGTTTAATAAATGAAATAGTGACTGAAGGAATCAGACATTTAAATGAATCATTTGAATGAATGACCCCACCCATTTTTTAAAGGGATAGTTCACCCAAAAATGAAAATTACCACCTGATTAACTCACCCTCAAGCCCTTTATTCTTTCAGACGTATACAATCCTGACTCTTCCAAGCTTTATGGCAGTGAATGGATGTTGAGTTTTTGTCCAATAAAATGCATCCATCCATCATAGGAAGTGTTCTACAAGGCTCTGGAGGGTTAATAATAGCCTTCTGAAGTGAACTGATGCATTTCTGTGAGAAAAATATCCATATTTAACTTTATAAACCATAATCTCTACGAGAGAGCAGATGATGTATGCGAATGCAATGACGAACGCGGCAGCGCAAAATGAGGATTTGTAAAGAAAATGTCAGAGGATTTCAATATAAGCCAAGAACAGACTGGCTTTTCTTTTGCTTCAAACTAAACTTGGTTCTCACAAAACTAGCTTATTCACACCGGAGCTTACATTACGTCCTACGTCATCCGCTGGAAGCCACTCTCACGTGAACGCAGGTACTTTACACCAGTTAGAATTAGCTAGAGATTACGGTTCATAAAGGTTTAAATCTGGATATTTTTCTCACATAAATTCATCGATTTATTTCAGAAGGACATTATTAAAGAAGTCCACTTCCAGAACAAAAAATTACAGATAATTTACTCACCCCCTTGCCATCCAAGATTGTCTTTCTTTCTTCAGTCAATAAGAAATTA